>CM025786.1:56061954-56097193 GCA_014636745.2 Centella asiatica
AAAGAGGTTGTCTATTTATAGACATATTTCTTGTTCAGCACTCTTTCTTTTCATTACAATTCAAGCTTTTCTTCAAAGCTTTTCCATCTCTCTTTCTTGCTTTTTGTGTTGCAGACTTGCCACTTGCTAAGAAGCCAAAAAAGTCCAATCACTTTTCTTTCTTGTTTCTGTAGCTCTGTCATGTCGTGTGAAGTCATCTTTCCTTTCGATGCATGAGATCGGTGGACTTTAGTGATGGTCAAGAGCAGACTTTGGCGCTGTCTTTTAACCATACTTTGGTGCGAGGCTTTTGTCCACTGATACCTAGCACTTTGGCAATGACCATTTTATCCCCTGATGATGTGTACTTTGGCGACAATCATTTTATCCACTGATGCCCGAGCACTTTGGCGCTTCACATTTTATTCACTGATGCCTGAGCACTTTGGCACTTTACAATTTATCCACTGATGTCCAAGCACTTTGGTGCTTGACATTTTATCCACAGATGAACAAAATTTTGGCGCTAGTGTAAATTACCCGATGACTTTGGCGATGAGTAATTTTGGGCTTTACTTGACTTCAGCGATAGAGAACTTCTCGACGACTTTGGTGACATTCATTTGACTTTGCTGATAGTCAAATTAGTTTGGCATTGAAGTATTTTGCACAGAGTTTGGCGACCGCCAAACTGACTTTGGCGACAGTCAAATGACTTTGGCGTTGAAGTTCTTTATGTAGAGTTTGGCGACAGCCAAACTGACTTTGGCGACTATTATTCTTGAAACTCATTGAAGAATTCTAACTCTTTTCCACCTGGTCTTCAACTTCAATGACAGAGCAATTTCACAACAATTGCATAGTTGTACTTCCAAAGTTTACAAGGCTCATTATGTTAAGTTATTTATTCCTAATTTACAAATAGGCAATCACTTATCCCCAACAATCTCCTCGTATTTGTTTTTTATGCACATAAATAATGATAACTTAAATATTCTAATGAAGACAAAATATTACAAAGCTTTGTACAAATTTACATTACTGAATAAAATGATATAATTTTTTAGTTGTTTCGTTTGACAATCACACGTTACTGCTCCTTTAGACTGAGCTGATAACCAATAATTTACTTGGATGTCTGGCCTTGTTGGGTAGATTCTTCCTTGAAAAGTTTCTATTGCAATATTTCCAGCATATTCTCTTCATGAAAACCTTGAGGATCTCGGAGGAAGTCAATCATGTTTCTGAGTTCGGACAAGCCAAAAACAAGGTTCCTGTCATTTTAGTTATATTAGTTCAGTATAGTTGGATTGAATAGTATTTTTTTTTTTGGTTCTTCTCCAGTGCCTTCTTTATATCATAAATCCTCTAAAGAGTCTCCATTGCTTGTTGATCTTCTATATTTGGGCAATCTCTTAGTTGATCTATGATATTCTGAATAAACTAGGAAGGCTTGTCTGTCATACTACCAACCCTGTACTCAGTCTGACTTCCATCACTTTCAGTGTAGATCACCCTATGTGGATTGTAGAATGTCCTCTCAGGTTGGTCTTTGGGCTTTTCACTCCTTTCAGCTTCTTCTTGTGCAGCCTTTTCTCTTCGATTCTCTTCCTTAGTAGCCTTTTTTTGGTTTTCTGCAAACTTAGCATTTTTCTTGTTGATCTCAAGAAGCTCATCAATGATCCACTTTATCCTTCAAATGGTTGTTGCTCCTATCAGTTTAGAATGAGAATCTAAGCCTTTGACAAGAACAACTAGCCTTATTAGGATATGGACATTGGTACTATTTTCAGTGATAAGCTCCCTCATTGATACTATCTTTGTGGCTCCATTTCAGTACATAAGCTGAGCTGCCTTCACCACGTTTGACGCTTCCCATACAAACTTGATATCCATGACCCTTTCAACATCTTCTTTGTTGAATGTGTCTTCATCAAGTTTTTCAGATGTGATTGGGCTGGCAAGTGTTGTAGGTTGGGCAAGTTGTCTCTTATTGCTAAAGTAAGGCCTTTGCCTTGCAACTTGCTTGATGTTTCCTTTATTCACACATGCCCTTTTCTTGATCCTCTTGGACTGTGGTGTGGGTAAGGATCCTTTAGCTCTGTCTCCCTCCTTATCACTCCTTGTTGTCCCAACTACAGGTGTTGCGTTGTCCATTTCTCCATGGGAGGAAGAATCATCAGTGTACTCAAGACCCTCCCCCTGTCAAGTTGTCTCTTGAGGGTTGTCAACTCCGATGAACCAGTAGTCCTTGGTTCTCAATTTAGAGTTTGGTGATTAAGCTTTGTCTTCTTCATCCTCATTGTCTCCCTTAGTTGAGTTATCATTCATTGTTAGAGGGAAGACCTAGGGTGGGAAGGTCTAGAATCAGTCGCAACAACAACCACAACAACAGGAGCAGAATAGGGTTTCCCTTTGATAGCAATGCCAAGATGGTTTTGATCCCTGCTTTCGTTTCTTCCACCTCATCCCTGACATCTTGCACCTCATGTCATAATGCCTCTAGGACTTTGATGTCTTAAGTTATGGAGTGCATTTGACCTTCAAAGTAACTAACATGGGCCTAAAACTGAAGTGTCAAGTCATCCACTTATATTTTGACATCATTGATGGTGGATAAACTTGATACTTGAGCACCCAGTTGCTATGGAGATCAGCCTTCATGTTGTTTAGGTTGTCCTCCATGGCTTGCAGTTTGGTAGCCAAATTATCTAGGAAGAAAACCTGGTTGCATTCCCCCTTATTGCTCTAGAGGTGGATGATGAAATTTGAGGCCTTACACTCTCATTGTTTTTGAGACTGATCTCATTAGCCCTGCCCTCATATTCTTTTAATGGTCTTATTGGCACACTCTCTCTACTCTTAGGGGAATGCTCAACCCTCTCTCCTTTTTCCATGCTCAAGGCATGACTCTCACTATTTATTTTTATTTCTTCTCTCAAGATTTTTCTTTCATGCTCACTCACCCTAACCTGATCTTCTTGAGCAATAGAAGAACCAGGGAACTCCCTAGAAAGAGAATCTTCATACACAATCTCTATGTCTTCAGAAGATGTAGAGTTTGGAGAAAGTGCAGTGGAGGTATGGAAGACTGATATTGAAGCATGAGCTTCTGGTCTAGCATTAACCTCATTGATGGGGAAGTGAAATAGAGTCTCAGCAACCTCTACTTCTGCAATAGTGAGTGGGACCTGAGATATAGCTTCTGCTACACTAGGTACAATAGGTATATGTGAGCCACTCATTGTTGGCTCAGCTAGGAGGTAATTTGACTAATTAGAACCAATGGAAACTTGAGATAGCTCCATTGGTGATAAAGAAATATGTGGGGAGGAGGAAGGATATGGGAGGAGAGAGGCTCCATAACGGAGTTGAGTGTTGGTTGTTCCCTCTCAATAAAGGAGGGAACATCACAGGAGGAATTGAAGTGCTCTCCACTCAGGTGAATTGTTTGGTCGTATTAATTAACATGTGTGGGTACATGTGATGGTGCAGACTCTGTACAGTATATCCTATGTATGGGACTATGTTCAATAGATACACCTTGTTGGGAAGATGCATCCGTGTTTTGTCCCATATTTAACCTTTGCACCCTGTTGGGAGGATGCAGGGTGGCTTGCAGTAGTTGTCTTCTTGCTCTTTTTTCTCCTTGTTATTACTGGAAGAGCAACTGTTGTGGGTTCCCTCTCCTCACTTCCCTCTTGCACAACCTCACTGGTTTCTACCCTATGGGTTCGGGTTTTTCTCTTCTTTGAACCCTAAGGTTTTTGAGAACTAGAGGGCGTTGGGTTTTGAGTAATTTGTGCAGATGGTGGAGTAGGAAGGGGTTAGTCAGCCTGGGTTAGATATAGGAGGTTGCATCCTCTTGGCCAACATTTTGAGAAGAACAAGGGGGTTGGACAAGTAAAGATGAAGAAATTATACCTATCATATGTGGCGTCAAAACGAGTCTGATATCCTTATTCTTTTTCTTAGTGAGAAGAGAAACAGTTATGTTGCCAAGTAGTTGTGATGACTCCTCTTCTTCACTTGAGGCAAATGGTGTAAGGTCTACCCCGAGATGTAACAGAATCATCATTAGGAATCTGGGGTAGTAGCACTTAACCATTTCCCCATTTGTAGGATTTCTGGTGGCTAGGCTGTCTATCTTGTTGATCATTTCAACCATTAGCAGCTTGCCAAAATTGATCTTCAAGTTGGTGGCCACAACAAATCCTAGTGCTTACACTGGGCTTGTAACCCATTCAACCCACTAATTTGGGTGTAAACACTTAGGAGATGGAATCGAAGAAGAAGTTCCATTCCATACTGAGAAACTGCTTCTTCATTTTTCTTAGATTTAGATCACCTGCATAATTTATCTGTTGGAAGAAGGCGATCAAATCTTGTGCAGTAAGATCATCAGCACGATTCTCCACTGATAGGTGTATGGCTTCATTCACAGTTCGATCTGTGATGATGTACTCCATATTGTTGCAGGTGACCCTTATGTAGAGATCATCCTTAGTGGAGGAAGTGTGAGCGGTTGTCCATAGATGTTGCAATGTTCTCTTGTTGAGCTTTGGACCCATCGTCATTGTATATCCTACAAACGATCCATTTAGGAAATCCACCCATGGCCTAAATCGGTCACGCACTGTCATTGCAGACAAGATGCTGCAGTAGTTTGTCTTTTCAATGACAAATTGAGAGCCCATTGTTGAGATGAAATTAGGGCTTTTGAATTCATTGGAGATGTTTGAAGGTTTGAGAGAAACCGCGCCTTTGAATTTTTGATTTGTAGAGTTCAGTGATGAGAAATGAAGTTAGGGCTCACATGCAACAATTTATGCTCTTGGAGTTTGGCGATGGTTTTGGAATTGGAACCGTTTAAACTGAAAATAACCTTCCGCCAAACTCTACGCCAAACTAGCTTAGCACCAAACTCCTCGGTGTACAAAAACATCATCGCCAAACTTAGTTCAGTGCTTAAGTAACCAAAACTTGCGCCAAACTTTTCTCAGTGCCAAACTCCTCGGTGTACAAAACTTTATCACCAAACTAAGTTACGCGCTTAAGTGACCAAGACTTGCGGTAAACTTGGAATTTACTTTTTTATTTTTTTTATAATAGTAAATAAAAGTCTGAACTAAACTCAATTGAACATCACCAAACTTACCATTAAATTAAACAATCGGACGCAACTAACACCTACCTATTAAAGTAACACCAAACTCTAAAAATAAAGAGACTAGCACTGAACTTAATTTGACTAACGCCAAACTCAGTTCACAAGCGCCAAACTTTGTCGAGAATAAAAGGGCACAAAACTAGAATGACTTGAACTTAAACAATGACAACTTAACATACGCCAAACTGAATGGTTAAAAGAACTCTTGCCAAACTTAAAAAGACAAGCACCAAACTCTGGTTTGCTACAAAAAAGAAAAAGAAAATAGATGAATTCACATACCTAACTGATGATCATTAGAAGATGAAAATCAATTTGATAAGTTCACATCTATAATATTTTGCAACATATTCTAGGTTGTTAAATTTAACATACCTAGTTCATTAACCAGTCTTGAAAATGTTGATTCGTCAAGAGGTTTTATGAAAATGTCAACAAGCTGCTTGTTAGTAAAGACAAAATGTAACTCAATAGTACTATTCATAACATGTTCTCGAATAAAATGGTACCTTATGTCAATGTGCTTAGTTCTAGAGTGATGGACAGGATTGTTGGTAATGACTATGACACTTGTATTATCACACAGAATTGGAATCTGGTTCAAGGTAAAGCCATAATCCAAAAGTTGATTTCTCATCCATATGATTTGAGCACAACAACTTCTAGTTGCAATGTATTCAGCCTCAGCAGTAGAAGTTGAAACTGAATGTTGTTTCTTGCTAAACTATGAAACTAGTCTACCACCAAGAAATTGACAGCTTGCAGTTGTGTTTTTCCTATCAATCCTACATCCAACAAAATTAGCATTAGAATAGCTAACAAGGTCAAAATCTGAGTCCTTAGGATACCAAATACCAAGGTTTGGAGTTCCCTTGAGATATCTAAAAATTCATTTGATGGCTACTAGATGAGATTCTCTAGGATTTGCTTGAAATCTAGCACAGAGAAAAGTTGAGAACATAATATCTGGTCTACTTGCAGTAAGGTATAAGAGTGAACCTACCATGCCCCTATAGGCTGTGATGTCTACCTTTTTGCCCTTAATATTTGCATCAAGCTTAGATGCAGTTGGCATAGGAGTCTTTGCAGGTGCTGCATCTTCAAGATTGAACTTCTTTAGGAGGTCTTTCACATATTTTGACTAGCTTATGAATATGCCATTAGTTCTTTGGCTCACTTGAAGTCCTAAGAAGAAAGTCAGCTCTCCTATCAAACTCATTTCATACCTACTCTGCATTAACTTAGAAAACTTTTTGCACAAGTTTTCATTAGTAGACCCAAATATAATGTCATCTACATAAACTTGTACAAGTATAATTTCCCAAGCTTTTTTTTTTTTTGAAAAATAATGTTTTGTCTATGGCACTCCTAGAGAAATGATTTTCAGGTAGAAATTGGGAAAGAGTGTCATACCATGCTCTAGGTGCTTGTTTCAGACCATATAGTGCTTTATCCAGTTTATAGACATGGTTAGGAAGCTTGAAATTTTCAAAGCCAGAAGGTTGTTGGACATACACCTTTTCTTCCAGCTTCCCATTTAGAAAAACGCTCTTAAAATCCATCTGGTATGCTTTGAAATTGGAGTAGGCAGCAAAGGCCAAGAAAATTTTGATTGTTTCAAGTCTTGCTACTGGTGCATAGGTTTCATCATAATCAATGCCTTCTTCCTATGAATATCCTTTAGCAACCAGCCTTGCCTAATTCCTTGTTACTATACCAGTTTCATCCATTTTGTTTCTAAAAACTCATTTGGTGCCAATGATGATTCTGTTTTTAGGCTTTGACACAAGTTTCCAGACTTTGTTTCTCTCAAATTGATTGAGTTCTTCTTGCATAGCAATCACCCATTCAGGATCCAATAATGCATCCTCAACTTTCTTAGGCTTAGTTTGAGATAAGAAATTTGATATAGACACTCATTTTGAGTAGCTCTTCTTGTTTTTACACTACACTCAGGATTTCCAATGATTAGCTCAAAAGGATAACTCCTGTTCCACTTCCTTTGCACTGACAAATTTGTTCTTGATGAAGAGGCTTCATTTGTGGTATTTTCATCATGAGTTGAGCTAGTGGATTCATGAGAAACTCCCCCTGAGTTGCTGCTTGTTTCAACAGTTGAGTTTTCAGTCACATTGTTGGATGAAGATGCATTATCAGTATTAAATGGAGTGATGTTTTCTCTTGGTTCTTCTATAGTAGCATTAGGTTCTTATTTATCATCATCTGAGTCTCTTGAATAGTTTTCACTTTCAAATTTTAGAGACTCAGTTTCATCACCATATTGTAGTCCTAGAAATTTGGAAACATCAAATGTAGCATGTATGCTTTCCACAATCTTGTACAGTCTGATGACGTAAATTCTGTAGGCTTTGCTTATGAATGAGTATCCCAAAAAGATTCCTTCCTTTGTTTTAGCCTCAAACTTTCCAAGGTGCTCACTATCTCTTAGCACAAAGCACTTAGTTCCAAAGACATGCAAGAACTTTATAGTTGGTTTTCTGCCTGCGATTAGCTCATATGGAGTTTTTCCTTGTATTTTGTTGATCATAGATCTATTCTAAGTGAAGCATGCAGTGTTGATTGCTTTAGCCCAAAAAATAGGTAAGCAGATGTGCATCTTGAAACGTAGTTCTTGCTGCCTCTAAAAGAGTCTTGGTCTTCCTCTCAACCACTCCATTTTGCTCTAAAGTTTTTGGGGCTGAGTACTGATGTGTAATTCCTTTATCAGCACAGAAGTTTCTCAGTTCTGTATTTTTGAACTTTGTTCCATTGTCACTTCTGTGAGGTCTTACTTCTTGGCTGGACTTTTTTTCAACTTTTTTGATGAATTCCATGATATTTGAGGGTACTCATCTTTGCTATGCAGAAACCTCTCCCAAGTGTATCTTGAATAGTCATCTACCATTACTAAAACAAATCTTTTCTTTATGACTGTCATAACATTTGTAGGTCCAAACAAATCCATATGAATAAGTTGTAGAGGATCTATAATGGATGTAGCAGTCTTGCTTTTGAATGAGAACTTCACCATTTTTCCCTTTTAATATGCCTCACATAATCCTTCTTGAGAAAATTCAAGTTGAGGCAGTCCTGTCACCAACTCCTTCTTGACAAGAGAATTGATTATCTTGAAGTTGAGACGTGACAACTTCTTATGCCATAGCCAACTCTCACTACTTGAGGCCTTGTTGTAGATGCATGGCACTTTAACTTTGTCTGCATAATTGAGGTCAGCTATGTAGAGGTCCCTTTTTCTTATTCCTCAAAGAGCAAGATCTCCAGAGTTCTTGTGAGTGATGAAACACTGCTCATCTTTGAAATTAACATGGAAACCTCTGTCGCAGAATTGATTGACACTCATCAAATTATGCTTAAGGCCATCAACTCATGCTACCTTTTCAATGATGACATTCTCAGCCTCCAAACAACCATATCCCATAGTGAGACCTTTGCTGTCATCTCCAAAGGTCACCGATGGGCCAACTTTCTCTTTTAAGTGTGATAGCAGGGCTTTATCACCAGTTCTGTGCCTAGAGCAACCACTGTCCAATATCCACACAACTTTGCTCTTTTTCTTGCCCTGCAATCAGAAAACACTTAAGTTTTCTTTGGTACCCAAGCTTTGTTAGGTCTTTGAGCTTTTAATAGGTGCAAAATTATTTTCAACAATTCTAATAATATTTAGCATATCATTTTCCTTATCAAGTTTTAAGTTAGCCTTGACTTCCTTCTTCACCCATTTTTGAATAAGAACAAATTTACTTTTAGCTTTTGGGGGCGAAGTGTCCTTTCTGACCTTAGGAGGACTAAAAGTCTTGTTTTTGGGTTTTTGCATAACTTGATATTTACAAGTTTCATGAGAAATATACATTATATTAAAATAGTTGGATAAAACATTTATGGCACATGACATACATTCAAACTTGTCATAGTAGGTACAAGCTCTATGTCTCAATGGAGTGTTGTCAAATTTTTGTTTTTGACATAAATGGTTAGAAGTTGTCCTAGGTTTATTGGTGCACTTATGTGTCAGGTGGCTGACAAAGATACAATTTCTGCACTTTTTCCTAAGAGCATTGGGAATATGAGCATACTTACTATTTTTGTTTATTCCTACTTTTCCATTTATGTTTGGTCTTTTCTTTTTATCATGTGAGCTATTGGGGGAGTTATTGTTTTCTTTTACTGTCTTAGCATTGACTCTTTTAACAATAACTACCTTTTCACTTTTGTTTTCTTTCTTGTCCTGTTTTGACCTACTTGGGAGATTCTTGTTTTGCTTTACATTTTGGGATTTGATTTTTCCTAATAGGAATTTCCTTTTTGCTAACAGACTCTTTTCTTTTGTGAATCTACTTCTTTTCTTTCTCATCTTCAAGCATCAACTCATGTTTGATAAGGATATATTCCTCCTGGACAGACTGGGGTTCAAAAATTTGTACAAGGGAGCCTTAACCTTTTAGGACTAGATTCATTCTCAGATTGAACAGTCTCATCACTATCTCTTACCATAAGTTTCTTTCATGTTTTCTTGTCATAGTCATAGTTTATTCCTACTTTTGATCTTATGATAGAATTTTCAAGAATTTATTTAGTGATGTCAATAGACTTCTTGAAAGAAGCAATCTTAAACTCATTCTGAGAAAATTCTTTCGTCAGGAATTCCTCAATCTCTTTGGCACATTTGACTTTGTTCTTTAGATACTCATTTTCTTGCTTTAAAGACTCTAGTGTGACAAATGCTAGTTCAAGTTCTTCATTTCTAGCAGTCAATTTTTCAATTTCAGTTATTAGTCTAGCATTTTCTTCATTAGAAGCAACTAGGCTAGTGTGAATCTGAAATAAGTCTACACTAAGTTCTTCAACAGTTCTTTTATATTCGGAGTTAGACATTTTAATGCTAGAGAGATTTGGTACCTAAATGCTCTTCCTTGAACTATCATCAGATGAGTTGGCCCTGAGCGCCATGTTAACATACTCCTCTGGTTCTTCTTCATCAGAATCATCCCAACTTTTTCCTTCAGCAATATATGTGTTTCCTTGCTTCTTCAAGAGCATGTCCTACTTCTTCTTGAGCTCATCATAGTCCTTGGTTGATTTGGATTACTTTGCTTTCTACACTCTATGGCAAAGTGTCCTAACTCATTGTAGTTGTAGCATTTGATTTTTGATCTATCAATGCTCCCAGTCTTATAACTTCCTTTGAACTGGTTCTGGAGGCACTGTTTGAGTTGGATCCTATTACTTGAGGACTGGACTTCTTGAATCTTGAGTTTCTTTTGAATATGAGATTCTTAAACTTCCTTGCCGTATAGGTCATAGTTTTGTTCTTAAGTTCATCAAGTTCTTCTAGAGTGTAGTTGTTATCTTCCTCACAATCTTTAATCTCCTTGAGCAGATTCTTCTCTTAACATTCTTCAGGTTCCTTTTCCTTGTCTTTTGCAATAAGAACTCTCTCTTCCATTTTGTTGTCTTCACTTGTCAACAGTAATGTGCCTAGCTAGAGCTTCTATTTTTGTTGTAGATGCTTCTTTTCTGAGCTTGGTCAAGTTCATAAGTCTTTAAGATTCCATACAGTTTATCTAGGGAGATTTGTGTTAAATCCATTGATTCTCTGATTGTTGTTGTCATGTTCTCTAGATGGTTTGGGAGGGTCAACATAAACTTTAGATTGACCTCATCATTATCATATTTCTTTCCATGTAACTGGAGGTCATTCATAAGCTTATTGAATCTTTCAAATACCTTAGTTATACTCTCATTTGGTTTTGCCATGAAGGTTTCATATTGAGTTATCAAAATTTGCCTTTAGTTCTTTCTTACTTCTTCTGTGCCCTCACACAGAACCTCTAGAGTGTCCCAGATTTGCTTTGCAGATGTGCTGTTCATAAAACTATGATACAACACCTCATTTAGAGCTTCACTTAGTATGAGTTGAATGTGTGTATCCATTAATGTCTTCCCCCTCTCTGTATCAGTATACTCAGAGGGATCCTTAGGCTCATAGTAATATGTCTCATAGGGATGAAAGGTCCTTTTTCAAGAATCCCTGAATACATGGGATTTTGGGGGCTGATGAACAACATCATTTTTCTTTTCCACATGTTGTAGTTGTTTTTTTCAATAATAGGGATTTTGATGTGTGCAACCTTCTTGGTACTCATCTTGGATCTTTTACAGTTAATGAATATTGTCCTGCTCTGATACCAATTGTTTTTCCTAGATGAGTATTGTAGAGGGGCGGGGGGTAAAGAAGGGGGGTGTGCTTAAATACAATACTCTTAATTTTTCAAAAGTTTTGCAAACATTGAACAAAAGGGATGAACAAGTATTGTATTCTTTGTAGCTTCTGTATGTTAAAGAGAAAAAATATAACAGAGAACTAAAAAAAACACAGAAATTTCAAGACTAATAAAGTTTATTAATCTGTAGGTTTTGCTACAACCTGATTTTTCAATCAGCTTCTTTTTCTGAAACAAGAGTTTTAATTTCTATTACAAGAGAGAAAACTGTCTATTGAATATGTATCTTTTCTATGTATGTGTATCTTGTATCTCTTGCCACTCCCCCCCCCCCCCCCGCCCCCCCAATTGTTTGATAGAAAGAGGCTATCTACTATCTATTTATAGACATATTTCTTGTTCAACACTCTTTCTTTTCATTAAAGTGTGCAAGGATACATAATCAAGATTTGTTGCAATAAAGATATGGAAAGATTGTTTTTCATCAATTCTGGCTTTTCGTCAAAGCTTTTTCATATCTCTCTCTTGCGTTTTGTGTTGCAGACTTGCTAAGAATAGAAAAGTAGCCGAAAAAGTCCAATCACTTTTCTTTCCTATTTTTGTAGCTCTGCCATGTCATGTGATGTCGTCTTTCCTTTTGATGCACGAAATCAATGGACTTTGGCGATGGTCAAGAGTAGACTTTGGTTCTGAGTTCATTAATCTTTGATGTTACTCACTTTGGTGCTAATTTTTTTAATTATACTTTGGTGCTTGGCTTTTGTCCACTGATACTAAGTACTTTAGCGATGGCCATTTTATCCCCTAACACCATGTACTCTGGCGACATTCATTTTATCCACTGATGTCAGAGCACTTTGGCTCTAGACATTTTATCCACTGATGAACAAAATTTTGGAGCTAGTGTAAATTACCCGACGACTTTAGCGATGAGTAATTTTGGGCTTTACTTGACTTTAGCGATAGAGAACTTCCCGACGACTTTGGCGACATTCATTTGACTTTGGCGATAATCAAATTAGTTTGGCATTGAAGTATTTTGCACAGAGTTTAGCGACAGCCAAACTGACTTTAGCGACAGTCAAATGACTTTGGTGTTGAAATTCTTTGTGCAGTGTTTTGCGACAACCAAATTGACTTTGGCGACAGTTATTTTTGAAACTCATTAAAGAATAAGCACCGCAGGAGATAATTGCCCATCATATGGCACACCAAATTCACTTGCCTGAGGATGGGGTCCCTAAGGTCGGAGGGCACATTCTTGTTGGTAGCAGTGCCATAAATGCCAAACATTTCCTAAAAGTAAACGACAAGTTTTAAATCTTAATGTAGGCAACGCATATCTCGTTGAATCAGTCTTGGAAAGTGAAAGTTGTTTCGTTTATATGAGATCGCTAGTTTACCCCTTTTAGGACAACCATCCATAGCATAATAACTTGAGAAGGGAGTAGCTACCTATTGGAGCTTCGACCAACCACCATCGGTCAATTCCACTTTGGGGCCACCCCTTACTTTACCATTATTATAGGGGTATGGGGTTCGAGACAAAGAAAGATCAAGGCAGCATATTTGTGAAGTTCAATTTCTGTACTCCTATCCTTCTTTTGATCCTCTTGTATTGTTGAGTATTTTGAGCTTCTTCTTTCTCTTTTGCCACCTTATCTCTCCTTGATTCATCTATAGATGTTCCCTCATACATAGCATCATGAGAGGAAGCGTTATCAATGAACTCAAGAAAGATATCCTCCCCTGTGAATGTGTCCCCTGAGGTTCTTCAACTCCCATGAACGAATAACCCTTGGGAATGAGCTCAGTGTCAGATGATTGAGTAGATGATTTGTCTTCATTCTTCCCCTCATTCTCCCCTTAGTTGAGTTATCATTCACTGTAGGAGGGGAAGACCTGAGGGTGGAAGGACTAGCAGGAATAGCAGTAGCAGGAATGCTCTTTTGTAGTAATGTCAGGATGACTTTGATCCCTGATTTGGTATCTTTCATCTTATCTTTGACATCTTGCATCTCATGTCTCAGTGTTTTGAGGTCTTTGATGTTATCAGGAATGGAGTGCATTTGAACCCTCAAAATAACTGACATGGGCCTCGAATTGAAGCTGCAAGTCATCAATTTGTATTTTGACTGAAGAGATTGATGATAGACTTGAGACTTAAGTACCTAGTTGCCTATGGAGATCAACCTTCATGTAGGTTAGGTTGTCCTCCATTGCTTTGACTTTTGATGCCAGATCATCTGAGGAAGATGCCTTGTAAGTACTCCCCCTTATCCTTCCAACATCTTTATGTGGTATATTCAGTTCTAGGATACTAGGCAAGGAGTGCCCTGACCTCACTCTCTTAGTGTATTTTTGACTAATCTTATCAGCCCTTCCCTCACTCACTTTTGTTGGCCCTAGAGGCACACTCGCACTCATGGAAGGGGAATGATCAACCCTCTATCCTTTTTCTATGCTCAAGGCATGACTCTTCCTTTCTAATTCTTCTTTCTCTCTTTCTCTCTCTCTTATTCTTCTCTCATCCTCACTAATCCTAACCTGATCTTCATGAGCAATAGAAGAACCAAGAAACTCACTAAAACGAGACTCCTCATACACCACCTCAGTATCATCAAAAAGCACAGAGGTAGGAGAAGCTGTATTAGAGGTATGGAGGACTGATGTTGAAGTGTGAACTTCTGGCCTAGCATCAGCCTCATTGATGGGGATTTTAAGCAGAGTCTCAACAACCTCTACTTCCACATCATTTAGTGGGATCTGAGATGTGGTATCTGCTACACTAGGTGCAACAAGTTCCTATGGACCACTTAGTATTGGCTCAGCCAGGAGATAATCTGGTTGATTAGAATCAACTAAAGCTTGAGATTGCTCCATTGGTGAAGAAGAAATATGTGGTGAGGTGGAAGAAATATTGGAGGATAGAGGCTCCATGAAAGAGTTGAGTGTTGACTGCTCCTTCTGAGTAAAAGAGGGAACATCAAAAAAAGACTCAAAGTACTCTCCACTTAGGTGTACTGTTTGGTCTTGTGCATCATCATGTGTGGACATATGTGATGGTGTAGACTTTGTATAGGTTGTCCTAGGAGGAGGACATTGTTCAATAGATGCATCTAGGGATGTGTGTTGTCCCATTTCATCTTCTACATCCTTTTGGGAGGATACATGATGGGTTACAACATCTACCTTCTCACTCCTCTTTTTCCTTGGTACAACTAGAAGAGAAACTGCTGAGGGTTCCCTAGCCTCACTTCCCTCTTGAACAGGCTCACTGGTCTCTATCCTATGTGTTGTGGTTTTTTTCTTCTTTGAGCCCTGTGGTTGTTGAGAACCAAAGGGCCTTGGGTTAGTAGCAGTATGTTCATAGTGTTGAGGTGGAATTGGTTGGTTAGCCTGGGCTAGAGGATGGGGGATTGCATCCTCTTGGCCAACATTTTGAGAAGAAGAAGGAGAAGGTTGGACAAGTAAAGTAGAATAAATTATATTTGCCATGTGCTATGTCAGGGCAAGTCTAACATCCTCATTCTTCTTCTTTGTGGGAAGAGAAACAGTGATGTAGCTAAGCATTTGGGATGACTCCACCTCTTCACTGTCAGCAAATGGTGTAAGGTGTACCCCCAGATGTAGAAGTATCATCATGAGAAAACTTAGGTAGTAGCACTTTGCATTTGCACCAGTGGCCAGATTCCTGTCGGCCAAGCTTCCCATCTTGTTGATCATTTCAATAAGTAGTAACTTACCGATATTGATCTTTAAGTTGGTGGCTACAATGAATCCTAGTGTTTGCACCAGGCTAGTAAGCCCATTCCAACCACTGATTTTGGATGCAAACACTTTGGAGATGGTTTCGAAGAAGAAATTCCATTTAATTCCTACGTATTGCTTTAACTCACCAGCACAGTTGTTGTGTCGGAAGAACTTGATTAAATGTTGGGCAAAAGGATCATTGGCAAAGTTCTCCATTGGAAAATGTAGAGCTTCATTTATACTTTTGTCGGTGATTGTATACTCAACACCATTGAAGGTGACCTTGATGTTGAGAGCAGTATTTATGGAAGAAGTTTGAGCGGTTGTCCACAAATGTTGAAGAGCTCCCTTGTTTAGCTTTAAACCTTTGAGCAGCGCATAACTCACAAATGAATTGTTTAGAAACTGCACCCATCGCTGAAATCATTTACGAACAGTCATCTCACACTGAATACTGCAATACATGCACTTAACCTTAATCAACTGTTGCCACACAAACAACTTATACATGCAGCTTACTAATCAATGCTAACAACACCTGTAATCACTCAGTAAAATCCTTCCTCAATACACGTAATCTTTTCCTACATATATAATTTACTTGATCTCATATGAGACATCCATATTCATGTCCCTCTAATGGTTCCACAGTAAAAATAGATGTTATTAAACTTTGGACCCCTTATTAACATACAAAAAGAGAGTATTCTATTTCAAAATATGAATTAATTATTTATTCATATAGAACATAAATTAATCCTTTATACAAAATATGAATGAATAAATCATCCATAGACAAATTTTATTGTCCGGGTCGTCACAACAAATATGTCTGACGTGGGGCATTTCACACCTCGGATTAGCAAGATATGAAATTAACTAAACCACTAGCTCATTGAATATAAAAAACAATTTAATTGATCATTTCACTTACACGTATGTGTGTACTTCTCACAGGTGTCATATAGTAATACTTTGCAGTACTAATGACTCAGCAGTTGAATTGCTTACTCATTAGTGAGTGTCATATTGACAAAATCATTAATTAAATCTTCTTCTTTTGTAACAGTAATAATGATAACCCACACTAATATTACTACTATGTATACTATTACTATTCATAATAATATCTTAAACTGAAACTTGGTCTTTTCAACATTCATAAAAGAATATTTGATCACAATCGTAAATAAACTTAACTAAAACTTATTTAATAAATGCTTTTTAATATTATAACAATATTTTTAGAAAGTCTGGGGTTTCACATCCTCCCTCCCTTATAAAAATTTCATCCCCGAAATTTACTTATAAAATAGTTGAGGATACTTCTCAATCATGTGTTTTTCTAATTCACATGCAACCTCTTTGACCTTGTGGTTCCTCCGAATAACTTTTACTGAAGGAACTTCTTTGTTCCTATCTCTTAACTTTTCTATCCACTATCTAGATTGGTTCTTCTTCATAAGTCAGATCTTCATTGATTTCAATGGGTTGATAATATATGACTCTTTTGAAATCAGGTTTATAAGGTCATAGAACCGACACATGGAACACATTGTGGAGGTGTCCTAAAATTGGTGGTAATGCTAACTTATATGCTACAGATCCTATTTTCCTTAATATCTCAAAAGGTCCGATGTAACATGGCTCTAGTTTTCCTCTTCTTCCAAATCTTGTAACTCCCTTCCAAGGGGATACTTTAACAAAAGAAAAATCTCCAACATCCATTAATTGGTCCTTGCGATGTTGGACTGCATAACTCTTTTGCCGATCTTGGGCGACTTTCATTCTTTGTCGGATGATAGTAACAACTTTTTCTGTTTGTTGAATCATTTATGGTCCTTTTAACTTCCTTTGTCCAATCTCATTCCAATGTAATGGAGTTCTACACTTTCTACCATAGAGTGCTTCAAAAGGGGCCATACCAATACTAGCATGGTAATTGTTATTGTAAGCAAACTCTATCAGTGGTAAGTGCTTATCCCAACTTCGCTTGAAATACAATGTGCAAGCTCGTAACATGTCCTCTAAAGTTTGTATCATCCTTTCTGATTGCCCATCTATCTGGGGGTGATATGCAATATTCATATCCAAACAAGTACCGAGATATTCTTGAAACTTATTTGAAAATCATGAAGTAAAACGGGGATCTCTGTCTGATACAATTGACACAGGAACTCCATGTCTACTTACAATCTCTTTGACATAGAGTTTTAATAGCTGGTCCATGTTGGAGGTATCTTGTATAGACAGAAAATGTGTTGACTTGGTCAGTCTATCAATAACAACCCAAATAGCATTACTTCCTCTTACTTTAGTTGGTAATCCAACTACAAAATCCATTGCAATAAGTTCTCACTTCCATTCCGGAATTTCCAAAGGTTGCAGCAATCCACTTAACTTCTAATGCTCAGCTTTCACTCTTTGACTAGGTCAAACAATGACTCACCCATTTTGTAACTTCCTTCTTCATGTTGGGCCACTAATAAATCAAACGCAAATCTTGGTACATCTTGGTGCTCCAAAGATGTATCAAGAATTTTGACTAATGTGCCTCATATAGAATCTCATGTCATAATTTTCCCATTGGGGGAATTCAGATTTTGTTTTCAAATTGTAGTAGACCCTTGGCATCTATTCTACATTTCCTTTTCTCTTTTACTAGAAGTTTCCCTTAATCTTCTTGATGGTCCTCTTGTAGAGATGCATCACTATGGATGATAAAATTTCCTAGTATCATTGGGTAAAGTCAAGATTGGTGCCATTGTCAATCTCTTCTTTAGTTCCTTGAAACTTTTTTCACACTCAGGGGTCCATGTGAACTTTACCATCTTCTTAGTAAGGTTGATTAGTGGTATTGCTAGTTTCGAGAAATCTTTCATGAATCGTCAATAATAACTAGCTAGTCTAAGAAAACTCCTTACCTTAGTTCGAGTAGTTGGTTGAGGCCATTTAGTCACTGCCTTAATTTTTTGTTGGATCTACTGATATTCCATCTTTGTCAATGACATGTCCAAGAAACTGTACTTTTTGTAACCAAAATTCGAACTTAGACAGTTTAGCAAACAATTTTTCTTTCCTCAAACTTTCCATAGTAAGTCAAAGTTGTTCTTCATGCTCTTCCTTTGTCTTGGTATAAACCAAAATATCATCAATGAACGCAATAATGAACTTGTCAAGATTAAGTTTAAAAACTCGATTCATTAGGTCCATAAATGTTGTAGGGGCATTTGTCAAACCAAACGGCATTACAAAAAACTTGTAATGCCTATATCGGGTTCAAAATGCTATTTTCGAAACATCATTAGCTTTTACCCTTAATTGGTGGTATCCAGACCTCAAGTCAATTTTGGAAACGTAGGCTGCATCTTTCAATTGGTCAAAAAGGTCATCTATACTTGTAATAAAATGAAATAATCAAATATGGAATGAGGCTTGTTGGATTAAATGTTTTTTGTTGAGTGTAAGATTGACATGGTCCTCTTTTAGGAATGCATGGAAGTGATAACTGCAGTCCCTAACGAACTAAGAGTAGAGATTGATGAAACAAAATGCCAAGGTGACTTGCACCAAAATATGTACATACATGGATCTTGTCAAGGTGTTTGAGCTTGGTGTGAAGAAGGGCATCCTTAGACTTGTTTTACATTGATACTTGTGCGGAACATTGGCTTAATTTTTAATTATCCTTAATTAAAATATGTTTGTTTCAACTTTATAAATAATTATTTATGTTGTACGTGGACATCAACAGGGGATATCACTATCTTATTAGAGACTAATATTGAACTTTAAGAGACTAACATCAAGCTATTTTCTGATATATTGAAAAGTCTTGATTCAAAGGTAAGCAGAAGATATTTAACATAACAGAGTTTTCAAAAAGAAAGAGGAAGATTCGGTTTATAGCAATAGTTAAAATTGGTTAGAAATTGAATTCCTTTCTTAATTGTATAGTTAAATATTCACCCTTTTTAACTGATAGAAGCTGTAAAGAATAAGGAAGAACAAAGTACAATATATCCACGTTCAATATATAGAAAAACTCTTTGAGTAGTTTGAAAGAATGGAATACTATCCATGTAGTATATTTATATGGGGACATTATAGTGAAGGGAATATATTTTGATTAACCAAAGTATTGCACAGGTTTCCATTCTAGTTAAATGATCGGGCAAACACAAAGTCTATCCTTCATGTTTCTCAGTCAAATTAAATAACTAGTTAAGGCTTTAAAATTTACTTTGTAAAGCTTTCAATTCCGTAGCACACACTATATGAATATTATTTTGAGTTTAAGTGTGTTTAGAAAGGAAGAGTAGTAAGACAACAGTCTTCTTTATATAGGAGATCCAGGGAACAAATATGTTTGACGTGAGGCGTTTCACATATCACATTATTATAAGACGTGAAATTAACTAAACCAATAGCTTATTGAGTATAATAACAATTTAATTGATCATTTCACTTACACGTATGTGTGTACTTCTCACATGTGTCATATAATAGTACTTTGCAGTACTAATGACTCAGCGACTGAATTGTTTACTCATTAGTGAATGTCATATTGGCAAAATCATTAATTAACTCTTCTTCCTTTGTAACAGTAATAATGATAACTCACACTAATATTACTACTACGTACACTATTACTATTCCTAATAATATCTTAAACTGAAACTTGGTCTTTTCAACATTCATAAAATAATATTTGATCATAATCGCAAATAAACCTAACTAAAATTTATTTAATAAATACTTTAATATTATAACAATATGTGCAGAAAGTCTGGGGCTTCACAATATATATATATATATATATATATATATATATATATATATATATGTATGTATGTATTGTGCTGACCAAATACAATGTACTAGAGGTACACAAAAGCAGATGCTAAAAATACTACTTAACTACTAAAGTGAGGAGTAAGGGTGCATAAGAATGGAAATATTAATGAATTAAAGAAAGAATTTAAATAAAGATAATGATAAGATTAGGCTTCTGGAAACATCCCTAGTGTGCTGACCAAATATAGTTTTATTACAATATTAAAACTATTACAGGATTGAAACTTTAAATTACAAGATTGAAATAGTAAATTACAAGATTGAAATAGTAAATATGGAAGTAGGCTACCTTTGGGAGAAGGGAGAGGATTCAGAGAAAGCTCTCTCAAAAATTACACGCCCCTTCTAAAAGGAGGAAGGAGTTTAAATAAAAATTTTTGGACTGCTACAATGAGTAATAGTAAAAGTGCTACAGTGAAAGTCAAACTGCTACAATGACTATCTATAGTAAAAAGTCAAAATTGCTGCAATGAAAAGTCAACTCTTTTTTTTTATTCTTCTTCTTTTTTAGAGAAGAGATAATCTTCCTCATCTAAGTCAATGTTCAAATGGGGATCTTTGTTCTTTGTTCCTGAAGTGCTTGCTCTAGATGATTTGGTGCTGATCTTCTTGGATAGTTGGAGCATGATTTTGAGGAGATCTTCGTCATTTGATGTCGCGGCTAAGCTGGCTGATAAGATGAACTTTTGAGCTAAAAATTGGGGTTGCTCAACTTCCATTGTCTTGAGATATTGGAGGTTCTTTTTGAACCATTTCTAAATTGCTAGAGTAGTGGCATGACTAACATCAAAGTCTTTCCACCATTTTGAGTATCCTCGGAGGGCGAGGAAAGGGAGACTTTATAAACCTTCTAGTTTATGGAATTCTAATTTTTGACAATGAATCCATGCTAAGGAAAATCTGGAGAAGAATTGCAGAGACACAGGAGCTGGAGAAGATTGTGGTAGGTTAAACCTACTACAAAAGAATTTGTATCCGTCTTGGACGGGAAATGGGAGGACTTTAAGGGAAGGGCCAAAGACAGGCCACCACTAGTTGATAAACCAATTAGAAAATTGGAAGTCTTGATTTTGTGTGAAATAGAAAAACCAAGAATGTTTTTCTATTGTGTTTCATTTTGTGAATGCAAATTTTCATGCATTAATGTAATCCCAGTAATTATAGTTCTGGGGGTAAAGGATTGAGAAAAGGATACTATATTGGATAAAACTTGAAATTTAGTGAGGCCAGGAGACCCTTTTAAAATTTGGTGAACTTTGATCCAATTTGAAGGAGAAAGTATCTTCATAAATTGGACGGTATTATAAGTAATATAACTACTGAATTTGTCTTGATATTGTTTAAGAATGATAGATTTAGAATCTACTAGGATAAATTCAAAGAATCTTTGGCTTTTGTGAGGATGAGAAGAGATAAAACTTCTGGCACCAAGTAATTGTTTGGCCACCAAAGCGGGATCGGGGTTCCCAAAATCTAGTTCTATTTGGACAATCAATTGAATTGATTGGGATTTAAAGTATTGGGGTACTTCTGAGAAAGAAGATATGGGCTTTGGTGAAGGGACGAAGGGATTGTGTATTCCTGGGGTTTTACCCAGTAAGGATTGAGATTGAGAAATGGGGCAAGGAATCTGAGATTTAGTGACCTCCACTTCTTAAGATTGAGAAGATACTTGTGAGGGAACAATTCCCATGCTGCGACACCAAGAGAGGAATCCTTCAGGATAAGAGGATTAGGACTGAGAATCATCATCCTTAGCAGTAATATCAACCCATCCTTTAGCCCTTGTCAAGGGCTAAAGGCTTTGTGTTTGCTAAGGCAGAGAACTGATTTTGAGTATAGATAGCTTCAATAGCATAATCTGATGAGGTAAGTGGTTTGGATTTCTGGGAAGATTCTGCTAAATCTTGAGATTGAGGAGAAGATTGTTGAGTTGATTTCTTAGTTGAAATAGCTTTTTAGGCAATTGCCTTATCTTTCTTCTTGGGTGGCATATTTGTTTTGAGGAAACTATCTGGTTAGAAAGTCTAGGATATAGTTGGAGCTTCCTTTACTATATTCAATGTCAAAATCAAATATTGATAAAATAGCTTGTCATCTAGCAAAAATTTGCTTGCTAGCAAGGTTTTTGACATCTTTTTGTAAAATAGTTTTTGTAGCTTGACAATCTATTCTGACTAAAATTTTTTGATTTAATAAATTAGATTGAAATTTTGTAATGCATAACACAATAGTTAAAATCTCGTTTTTAGTGGTAGGATAATTCTGCTGGGAATTATTCCAATTTTTTCTCTTTACCATCTTTCTTTTGTTTTAAAATGCCCCCATAACCTATGACAGATGCATATGTTTGAACAATTTTATATGCAGAAGGATCATGCAAAGATAAACAGGGTAAATGCTTGACCTTTTTCTTTACTTCCTGAACTATATGAGTATGCACAGATGTCCAGGGAGGAGAAGGTTGTTTAAGTCAATCATGTAGGGGTTTTAGAAGATTACTTAATCCTAGAATAAATTCTGAGACATAATTGACACAACCAAGGAATCTTTGAAGTTGTGTTTTATCGATGCTTTGGTCAGGAAATTTATTAGCAAATAATATTGAACGATTGATAGGGACAATAGTTCCATGTTCTATATTGTGACCTAGGAACCTGATTTTCATCTAAAAAAAGGCAGATTTTAGTTTTGGAAAGGACTAAACCATTATTTTTGATAATATTAAAGAAAATGTGCAAGTGTTTAAAGTGTTGTTCTAGGCTATCAAAGAAGACTAAAACATCATCGATATAAACAATAATAAATTTTGAATAATTATTGAAAATATTATTCATTATATTTTAAAACTCTAAAGGAGAATTTTTAAGGCCAAAAGGCATCATATTCCACTCATATTGTCCGAATGGGACAGTGAAGAAAATTTTGCAACGATCACGAGGATCAATTTGGATTTGCCAAAATCCAAATTTTAAAACAAAATTTGAAAATAAATGAGTAGCATATAATCATTGAAGATCTTTTTTGTTGGGGATTAGGTATCTAAACCATCTTAAGGCTTGGTTTAAAGGTTTGTAATTTATAACTAGGCTGGGTGCACCGCGTTCTATTTCTACACTTTTATTAACATAAAAAGCTACATAGCTCCAAGGGGATTTGCTGTGAGATATTATTTTCTTTCTTTAAAATATCTTGAATTTCTTTTTGATAGTGGGTTATGAGTTAGTGACTCATTTGGATGAGTCTGGCCTTGGTTTGGATGATTTTTTCATCAAAATTAGGGTCATAAAGGAGTCTGACACTATAATTTTTTTGGTCCCAAAAAGAATTGAGAACGTTAACACATAGCTGGGTTGTGGCAGCCCGGGAAATCCCCCGAGCCGGGCCTTGGGCACTGTCAGCAATTTGGGTGGCAGCCCCCCAAGGTCACCAAACTAGAACCCCGGGCTCCACCAGAAGCTACAACACAACAACACCATAGCAACAGATACATCATAGCCAAGCATTAACATTAGTAAAATGAGAAATATATTCTCAGATACATCATGTTCAAATCTTAGAAGTTTACAACCTCTTACAAAACCTCAAAATTCAAGTAATTAGACTGCAGCGAAAACAAAACATTAGATGGCCCATCTGGCTTACAATCTAAACATTTCTATGATGACCTCTCATTTCACTTTCCCTCTAAAGGCTATCCATAAGAGAGAGATTAAGAAGCTCTCACTATGCCATTTTCTCTTTTCCTTTATTAGGTGACTCGGCGTTCTTGACATAACCTATAAAGCATTTCATAACATTCCACTTGAGCGTTCATGCTCAGCAGGCATATATTCATAAGCAGGAAGCTAGAACAGATAATTCAAAAGCTTTAATATTCATTGAGGTTGAGCGAAGCAATGCCAACACCTCTTGATAATTCAATAAACATGTATCATTTAGGGTTCCCGAGTGATATCGAGGGGTTAACCCACTTTTAAAAATAAATCTTGATTCGCCCTCTCTTCACCATATAATGCATCATCTGACCAGCATGATCACTATCTGACTTCCATTACAATCAAATTTCATCCCAGATGGTTAGCCTGGTCGTTTGATTTCATCATATGACATACGTAGTCAGCGCAGAAAACATTGGTCTGCGAGGGTCTAATTATCAATGCATCGACCTCTCATTCCCTATCATCATTGGCTGGAATGCCAGGCAAAAGCACTCAACAGCCCCTTTACAACCCATATGGATATATCTTGAAAACATTTTCTTACTATAAAACTTTGGCGTGCTCAGCCAATTAATAGCGGCGACTACCAAAAACATTGGTGTGCGCAGCTAATTAAGAGCGACGACAACCAATAACTTTTGTATATATATCCATATGAGACATGCTTGGGTGCGCATACAAGTTCACAGCCTGCAACACCCTTGCATCATCTTTTGGTGAGCTAGTGAATTTTAAATAGCTAGCAACCACCCAATAATATGTAGCTCAAACATCAACATCTTTTCACGTACATCGGATCAAATCGTACGTTACTTAATCATAAAAGAAATCATTATCTTGCATAGGCATTAACATCATTCATTTACGTAAATCAAAAAAATGATTTTACGTTATTAGTAAGAAAGGAAGTGGAATGAGTATATACTTGCTTTGGTCCTTAGCTAGTTTCTAATCTCAAAATAATGGTGCGTGAGAGGTTCTGTGAAATATGGTTGTTGGTATAACATGAGAAATCCATCTTTTGAAAGATAATATAAAATTGTGCATAAACAGGGGATGATCATTAGGGACTGAATTAACCATCAGGGGATTAATCATCCGTCAGGGAATGTCTCATCCGTTAGGGGATGGTTTTTGATCATCAGGGGATGATCTTTCAGCCATCAGGGAATAGCTTTCGACCATCAGGGGATAATTCACCCGTCAGGGGATAGTCATCAGGGGATGGTCTTGTTCTTTGCCAAACTTGTCGGGTGACAACTTGTTCAGCGCCGAACTCCCTAAGTCATCGCTGAACTCATCAGTGGATGAGTTCTCCAACACCAAACTCCTCGGTGGCTAGTTTGTTCAACGCCAAACTCCAAAAGTCAGCACCAAACTCTTCGGGAACTAATATGCTTTAGTCATCAGAGACTAACAAATATCTCATCAGAGATTGATGACGCCATTCAACCCATCGGAGACTAAGGTTGATGTCATCAGAGACTAACATATATCTCATCAGACACTGATGACGCCATCTCAACCCATCAGAGACTAAGGCTGACATCATCAGAGACTAACATCATTAGTCATCAGAGACTAATATTATCTCGTCAGAGACTACTTGTATGTCATCAGAGACTAATATTAGAGCTTGACTTTGCTACGATGGAAAAACTTTCAAGAACAAGAATGATGCCCAGAATGCATAATCACCATTTCCATAAATACAAAACAACATACTCTTTAAAAACTTTATTCTTTCTTGAAAACTTAGCACATACTGTTTTCCTAGTGAGATAGCCGAAAACTTGTAGAAGGGGAGTTGAATACAAGTTCTTTGAATTCTTTTCGATTACTTGTTCTTCAAGAAATTAATAATTACTTGCGAAAATAAAGAACAAGAACACGAATTCAATTTATAAACAATTGCTTCTATTGATTTTAACAATTGAATACAAATTCTAACAATCACAGTAATATGATCGTCAGCTTCTTTTCTATTCTGTATAGTAAAGATACAAACTATGAATTCTATACAGCTTCGAATTACAATTTTCTGTAAACCTAATTACAACTTCTATAAAAACCAAATTCTCAGTTTCCTATTCTAAATCAATAATGATTCAGCTTCCTTATTCGAATGAAACATAATCTTTCCTTTTTTTTAATTAGGAACAGATTTCTGGCTTGTTTCCTTACCAGCTACGTCTTCAATAATATCTTGATCTACGTAGAAGACAATCCTTATTCAATTCGAACTCTGTATCTTATCAGGAAATAAATTACGATTAGTCCCTGACGCTTCATCTTTAGTCTCTGGTGACGTCATCACTAGTCTCTGGTGCTTTTAGTCCCTGATGACGTCAGATTTTGTAGTCTCCGATAGAGTTATTTAGTCTCCGATGCTTTAAGGCTCAGTCTCTGATGATGTCAGCTTAGTCTCTGATGCTTTTAAAATTAGTCTCCGATGACGTAAGCTTTAGTCTCTGACTCTTTTAGACTTAGTCTCTGATGGCATAAGCCTTAGTCTTAGATAGGCAAAACTAGTCTCTGATAGATAAAATCCTTAGTCTTTGACAAGTTTTCCTAGTCTCCGACAAGCCTTTTTGTAAACTCCAATGGACGAAATACACACTTTGACTTGCTAAAGCTTTGATACTCCATTCCAGTAGTTACTGAAAATAAAGAATAATTGTATCTCTTTACAAAGAATGAATGAATTACAAATAAAGAGATAACTACCGGCTACAAAACTTCAGTGTTACTAATTAACACTTTCTATACATTTGTATATCTAAGTAATCTAAAGACAATCATCATCAAATGTTATAAAACCTAACAATCTCCCCCTAATTATGAATATTAGAATGATAAGCATAATTTCAAGGTTGATGATGACGTCAAAACTCAATTTACAATTACTTAGAAAAAGAATAAAGATTTGCTAACTACAAATGTATTCTGAACTAAGATCTTTGATCTGTTGTTTAGCTTCCACCAAGACACAGGTTTAAATCCTATAAGTCTGGCTTCAAAAATAAAAATTACAGCTTATTTCAACAAATAACATACCTTCCAACACAACAATTTACCTTCTATTTCTCCTCAACAACTCCAGCCTGTCTTTCAACAACTGTTTCAGAACCAACTCAATTTCTTCTATAGCATCCTTGAGTAGATTGATAAAACCTTCAATATGTCTCTCACTGACACTGTTTATATCTCTGTTGTAATTGAAGAAGAGTTTCTCTCCATGAAAATTCTCATACCATAATCCAAGAGGTTTAGGATTAGCTTCTGGCACTGTATCCACCTTATGCTTCACCTTCATCACCTTCTGAATCTGGCTTCAAAATCCCATGTTGAGATCAGTAGTCTCAAGCACAACAATCAGCAACAACTCCAGATTTTCTTTAGTTTGTCCCTCCAAGGCTGGCTTCTCAAATTTCAAAGACTCTCCATCTTTCAAAAAGACATAGAGGAGTTATTTGTTATTTTTACCCTTAATCAAATCAATCTTCTTTGTACTTTTCTTCAGGGCCTTGATAATTTCTTAAGTACTAGCCATTTCAACCTTATAAGACTTCCTTGATGGAACTGTTCGTGGCTTTGTTGGTCCATTCACAACCACTAAAGCAGTCTCGGTTGACCTTGGAGGATTTTGAGAGATAGGCTTCTTGATATGTGCTTTGATCACAGGTTTCTTTGAAGATTCCTAGACCAAAGGTTTTTTTCTTGATTTCTTCTCAGCCTCTTCCATCTCTTTATTTTTCTTCTTGGTTATGGCTGCTTTTTGTGCACTTGAACTCCTTGTGTAAATTTTCTTCTTCTTTGCCTCCTCCTCCTCCCTTTCTGCTGCCATGTCCTCTTCCTCTTGAAGTTTTTGAGCTAATAGTGCATCAACTTCTATTAATTTCTGCTTTTAAGGATAGACCAACTCCACTTTCCCATCCACTATCAGTTCAACTGGAGTGGGAAAGTGAGCTGTCTTCATAGCATCCCCCTGTAGCTTGGGCTGTCTTGGTTGAGTTGAGATTTGCTTCTTTGGTTCCTCAACCATGACCCCCTTACCTTTGTCTTTTGATGTTGGGGCTTGTGCTGAGGAAGAAAGAGAAGTTGTTGTTGTTGTTGTTGCTATTGTTGTTGTTGTTGGAAGTTGTGTTGTTGTTGTTGCTGTTGTAAGGTCAGAATGTTTCTTTAGGATCCTGTCCATCATTGCTTGTAATTCAGCATCAAGGACAGGACTAGACTTTGATGTTTGTACAGGAACATATTGTTTGAATTGACCACTCTCCCCCTATTTGACATCAGCATCTTTAGGGTGAGAGGAGGTGGGTAGATGTTGGATTGCTTACATCAATAGTTGTTCCATTCTGTCTTGTTTTTGGATCAGGAGTTGAATATTGGCTTCTAGGGTTTGAAGTCAACTGTCAGTCTTGGACTTGTCTTTGATAAGAGTATCAATTGTAGAGATAGTCCTCCTTGGCAAGTGTCCTTCATAGCACCTTCTGAGTTTGTCTGTCTCCAACTCCGTCCTTTCCTCCATTTTCTTCACTGCCCCATTTATACCAGTAACCAAAAAGTGATGGAATTTGGTATGTTTCTTGTCCACTTTGTTTAGTTCTTCAAGAATGTCTGTGGATGTTGGTGCAGCTACTCTAGACCCAATGTCGGTCAGATAATCTTTCCTGAAATGTGCGGCTGCTTCCTCCAGAGTGTTAGAATATGTGATCAAGCCATTCGTCTACATTTTCCACTGTGGGTGGTTCAGACACAGGTTCATCTGCAAGTCTTGTCTTCAATGCAGAAATGTGGTCTTGTCTTTGTTGTAGACCATATAACATTTCAAAGTCAGTATTGGACATCTCAGATATAACATTTAATGTTGCATCCCCTGTGCTTGAACTGTTCCCAGTTTCTTTTGTTTGGATATTTGTGGAGGGAGCAGAAGAAACTTGAGTTTCTTGTGAGCTAGTTTCAACAGGTTATAAAAATGCTCCGGCTGAAAATTTCTCTCTTTTATTTTCTTCAAGGATCTTATCCTTACTCACACCCTCTCCTTTTGCCTGGGGTTGGGCACCCATCTTTTCTTGCTCTCCTTTTTCCAAGCTTCCTAAAGCTTGACTCTCTTGTTTATATATATCCTCTCCTTTTTCAGGTCAGGAGCCTGACTCTCACTATTTTTTCTCAGATCCTCACTCATATGGATATGTGCACTCTGTCCTACAGAAGTGGGGGTTGGAGAATTACTTGTGACTGCATGGATAGGGGGTTCCCTTTGTGTATCTGGGGCTAGGGATCTATCCATGGAATGTGTTTGAGAGCTTGTCTCGAGTATTGGCTCCTCTTGGGAAAAATCAAGAGGATTTATATGTGTTATATCAAAAGAATCAAGTATGGGAGAAGAAGGAGAAAAATGTACAATGTGGAGTGTTGGCTGTTCCTCAGACATTGAAAATTGAGGAACATCAATTGTTTTCCTAGTGAGATAGCCGAGAACTTATAGAAGGGGGGTGGGGGTGGGGTTGAATACAAGTTCTTTGAATTCTTTTCGATTACTTGTTCTTCAAGAAATTAATAATTGCTTGCGGAAATAAAGAACAAGAATACGAATCAATTTATAAACAATTGCTTGTATTAACTTTAACAACTGAATACAAATTCTAACAATCACAACAATGTAAACGTCAGCTTCTTTTCTATTCTGTATAGGAAAAGATATAAACTCTGAAAAACCTATACAGCTTCGAATTAAAATTTTCTGTAAAAACTAATTACAGCTTCTCTAAAACCGATTTCTCAGTTTTCCTATCCTGAATCAATATTGATTCAGTTTCCTTATTTGAATCAAATACAATCTTTCCTTTTTGATTAGGAAGAGATTTCTGGTTAGTTTCCTTACCAGCTACGTCTTCAATAATATCTTGAACTACGTGGAAGACATTCCTTTTTAATTCGAACTCTGTATCTCTCAGGAAATAAATCACGATTAGTCCCTGATGCTTCATCTTTAGTCTCTGGTGACATCATCACTAGTCTCTGGTGCTTTTAGTCCCTGATGACGTCAGATTGTGTAGTCTCCGATAGAGTTATTTAGTCTCTGATGCTTTAAGGCTTAGTCTCCGATGACGTTAGCTTAGTCTCCGATGCTTTTAACTTTAGTCTCCGATGACGTAAGCTTTAGTCTCCGATGAACCTTTCTGTAAACTCTAACGGACCAAATACACATTTTGACTTGCTGAAGCTTTGATACTCCATTCCAGCAGTTACTTACAAATAAAGAATAATTGTATCTCTTTACAAATAATAAATGAATTACAAACAAAAAGAGATAACTACTGGCTACAAAACTTCAGTGTTACTAATTAACACTTTCTATACATTTGTACTCTAAGTAATCTAAACACAATCATCATCAAATGTTCTAAAACCTAACAATCTCCCCCTAATTATGAATATCAGAATGATAAGCATAATTTCAAGGTTGATGATGATGTCAAAAGTCAACATTATAATTACTTAGAAAAAGAATAAAGAATTGCTAACTACAAATGTATTCTGAACTAAGATCTTTGATCTGTTGTTCAGCTTACACCATGACTCAGGTTTAAATTCGATAAGTCTGGCTTCAAAAATAAAAATTACAGCTTATTTCAACAAAACGTAACTTTCAACACAACATCTTACCTTTTATTTTTTCTTCATCAACTCCAGCTTTTCTTTTCTATTTCTCTTCAGCAACTCCAATCTGTCTATCAACAGCTTTTTCAGTATCAATTCAATTTCTTCTTTAGCATCCTTGAGTAGACTGATAAAGCCTTCGATGTGTCTCTCACTGACACTATTAATATCTCTGTTGTAGTTGAAGAAAACTTTCTCTCCATGGAAAGTCTCATACCATAATCTTAGAGGTTTAGGATTAGCTTCTGGCACTGTATCCACCTTATGCTTCACCTTCATTACCTTTTGAATCTGGCTTCGAAGATCCATGTTAAGATCAGAAGTCTCAAGTACAACAGTCAGCAACCACTCCAGATTTTCTTTAGTTTGTCTCTCCAAGGCTGGCTTCTCAAATTTGAAAGACTCTCCATCTTTCAAAAAAACATGGAGAAAATCTTTATTATTTTTACCCTTTATCAGATCAATCTTCTTTGTGGTTTTCTTTAGGGCTTTGATGATTTCTTCTGTACTAACCATTTCAACCTTGTAAGACTTCTTTGATGAAACTGTTTGTGGCTTTGTTGGTCCACTCACAGCCACCAAAGCAGTCTCAGTTGACCTTGGAGGATCTTGAGAAGTAGGCTTCTTGATAGTTGCCTTGATCACAGGTTTCTTTGCAGATTCCTGGACCAAAGGTTTCCTTCTTGATTTCTTCTCTGCCTCTTCCATCTCTTTATTTTTCTTCTTGGTTATGGCTACTTTCTGTGCACTTGATCTCCTTGTAAAGATTTTCTTCTTCTTTGCCTCCTTCTCCTCCCTAGCTACTGCCATATCCTCCTCCTCTTGAAGTTTCTGAGCTAGTAGTGCATCAGATTCTATCAGTTTCTGTTCTTGAGGATAGACCAACTCCACTTTCCCATCCACTATCAGTTCAACTGGAGTGGGAAAGTGAGCTGTCTTCATGGCATCCCCAGTAGCTTAGGCTGTCCTGGTTGAGCAGTGATTTTCTTCTTTGAATCTTCAACCATAACCCCCTTGCCTTTGTCTTTGATTGTAGGGGCTTGTGCAGAGGAAGAAGGAGAAATTGTTGTTGTTGTTGTTAGAAGTTGTGTTGTTGTTGTTGTTGACTTTGCTGTCATTGTTGTTTCTGCTTGAAGGTCTGCATGCTTTTTCAATATCCTGTCCATCATTGCTTGTAGCTCATCAGAGCTTGGAAGTTTTGATGGAGCAGATATTTGAACTGGAACAGGTTTTGATTGTTGTTTTTGTACAGGTTTGATATGTTGACCACTCTCCCCCTTTTTGACATCAGCATCTTTAGGTTGGGAGGATGTGGCCAAGTGTGGAATTGCCTGTAGTAATAGCTGCTCCATTTTGTCTTGTTTTTGGATCAGGAGGTGGATATTGGCTTCTAGGGCTTGAAGTCGACTGTCAGTCATAGACTTATCTTTGATTAATGTATCAATTGCAGTGACAGTCCTCCTTGGCAAGTGTCCTTTATAGCACCTTCTTATTTTTTCTGTCTCCAACTCCATCCTTTCCTCCATTTTCTTCACTGCACCATTTATTCCAGTAACCAAGTAGTGGTGAAACTTTGTATGTTTCTTATCCACCTTGGTTACTTCTTCAAGAATATCTTTAACTGATGATGCAGAGGTAGTTGACCCTATGTTAGTCACATAATCCTGCCTTAAATGGGCGGTTGTTTCCTCCAGTGTGTTGGAATAGGTGGCATCCAACCATTCATCAACATTTATCTCTGGAGCTTCTTCGTGCACAGGGTCATCTGCAAGCCGTGTCTTCAATGCAGAAATGTGGTCTTGTCTTTGTTGTAGACCATATAACATTTCAAAATCAGCATTGGACATCTCAGAAATAATATTTAAGGATGCATCCCCTGTGCCGGAACTGTTCCCAGTTTCTTCTGTTTGGATATTTGTGGAGGGAGCAGAAGAAACTTGAGTTTCTTGTGAGCTGGTTTCAACAAGTTGTAAAAATGCACCTGCTGAAAATTTCTCTTGTTTATTTTGTTCAAGGATCTCATCCTTGCTCACACCCTCTCCTTTTGCCTGGGGTTGGGCACCCAGCTTCTCTTGCTCTCCTTTTTCCAAGCTTTCTAAAGCTTGATTCTCTTGTATGTGTATATCCTCTCCTTTTTCCAGGTCAGGAGCCTGACTCTCACTATTTATTCTCACATCCTCACTCATATGGATAGGTGCACTTTGTCCTACAGAAGTGGGGGTTTGAGAAGTACTTGTGACTGCATGGATAGGGGGTTCCCTTTGTGTATCTTGGGCTAGGGATCTATCCATGGAATGTGTGTGAGAGCTTGTCTTGAGTATTGGCTCCTCTTGGGAAAAATTAAGAAGATTTATATTAGAAATATCAAAAGAATCAAGTGTGGGAGAAGAAGGAAAAGAATGTACAGTGTGGAGTGTTAGTTGTTCCTCAGACATTGAAAATTGAGGAACATCAAGTGATGACTCTGTGTGTGCACTCCTTGTGTTACTCTTTTCTTGTATTTTCTCTCTTTGGGTTTCCTCTTGTTGGTGAACAAGAGGTTGTGCAGACTCTGTACAGTGTTTTCCTGTTTGGGAACTTTCTTCAATGTCAACATCCTTTTGGGAGGATGGTGATAGTTCACTATTTTTCCTTATAACCTCCATTACTTGTTCGGAAGCAATGGATTGCTTTTGGCTAAGGGTTATTAATCTCTTCTTTCTCTGAAGTGGTACTTCAGCTTCTTGTTCTCCCTCATCCTCACTTACTCCCTCAATTATTTTTCTTTTTATTGGGAGCTTCTTGGCTGTTTTTGTTTTTACAACCACAGACTTTTGGGAAACTGTGAAGGGGGCTATTGATTATTGTTGGGAAGTGTTTGGAGGATTAATGGGGGTTTGGCTTTCAATATCCTCAAAGAATTGCAAAGAATAAAGATTTGGAAGCCTGTTAATGAGAATTGATCTCATGACATGAGGGAAAAATAAGGGAACCTTTACCTTTGCAGATTTATGTTTCACATCAGAAAAATTCTTTTACTCCGCAAAACAGTTGATACAACTTGCAATCCAGTAATATTAAGGTTAGGGATTAGATAATAAGCAATCATCATCAAAAACCTAGCATAATAAATTTTATTTTTATTACCAGATTTAAGTTTTACCAAAAGGTTTTGCAGAATTAAAAGCCCAATGTTTAGATGTCTATCATACAACACACTAAAATCAATTTGTTGTGTGAGTGTAGTGATAGCATCATAGCCACTGCATTTTGAAGTAAATGCTTTAGTTATTATATCAAAGAACAGTGACCACTCTTGCCTTAGATGGGTTCGTGTAATAGACCCAACAGAACCAATTTCAGCAGAATAATGTAAGTTTTTAAACATAGAAAGTTCTTCATCAGAGGCAGGGGAGTCAAAGTTTTTGTATACAGGTAAGTGTAAAGCATTATTAACAATGGTAGGGTTGATATTATAAACAGTGTTATCATACCTAAAACATACCACAGGAGAGTCAGTATTCTCATCCTGGATGGTTGCAGTGGTCCATATAGCCGTGATGACTTCAGCGGCTTGGACGGGAGCTACATAAATGGCGTAGGTTAGTGTGGAGTTTTGAAGAAAATCCACGAAGGGGTGGTACTGGACTTCAAATTCATGCTTGTTAGCCACCCTTGCATGGTTAGTCTTAATGAAATCGAAATCTCCAAACTGGAAACATACTGTTTTAGCGGCCATTGGAAGAGATCTGTGAACTTTAAAGAAACTTTGAAAAAGGGTTAAATTGCAGAGAATTTGCAGAGAGAAAATAATTTCGAAGCTTTGAGAAATTGTGATTGCAGATGTGTTTGATTTTACTTTTAGCAAAGTATTAGAAACGTTTGCAATTCTAAAGATAGTGAACCATTTTTGATCGTGGGTAGGATAACTACCAGATTATCCTCGATCGGAGATTGCCCTAATCTCTGATAAGTTCACACATAAGAGACTAGACCCAATTAGTCTCCGATAGTTCTTTTTGATTGAGTCAGAGACTAACCAAAAACGACGTCGGGGACTAAGGTAGTCTCCGATAGTTCAATTTTTTAATTCAATCGGGGACTAATTAAAAACAACTATCGGGAACTAGTTAGTCTCCGATAGTTCAATTTTTAATTCAGTCGGGGACTAATTAAAAACAACTGTCGAGGACTAGTTAGTCTCCGATAGTTCAATTTTTAATTCAATCGGGGACTAATTAAAAACAACTGTCGGGGACTAGTTAGACTACGATAGTTCAATTTTTAATTTAGTCGAGGACTAATTAAAAACACTATCACGGACTAAGATAGTCTCCGATAGTTCAATTTTTAATTCAATCGGGGACTAATTAAAAACAAATATCGGGAACTAGTTTGTGATGGCCCCAAAAATCATAAAACAGATTTCGGGCACCATCAATAATTGACAAAAGATAACTAATACATCCAAGCATACATATCATTAATTAAGAGATAAATAACGAATCTCTATTACAATATCCATTAAAGAGTATTTAATACAGCGGAAGTCTTAGAATAGGGCCCACTCAAGCCTTAAAGTCTAAACATTTCTATAATCTTCTCCCTCTTCACCCCAAGAAGCTCTCAGAATTCCATTTTTTCTTTTCCCTTATGAGACGCATTGGTCGTCTCGCCATAACCTGCAAAAATTATAATCATAGCAACATGAGCGATATTACGCCCAGCAAGTATATATTCGATAGTATTTGGGTAAGCTTGAACGATGGAAAATAATGGTTTAAGTATTTATGAGGTTGGACGAAAACAATGTCCAACACCTCCAATAATATAGAAAAAAAATAGTTTCTAGGGTCCCCGAGTGATAGCGA
>CM025786.1:56097203-56123960 GCA_014636745.2 Centella asiatica
ATATATAATCCTCAAAATTTTACTTTTGAATTATTGGGTTCTCACATAGTTAGTCTCTAATAGTTCAATTTTTAATTTTGTTGGGGACTAATTAAAAACACTATCAGGGACTAAGATAGTCTCTTTCTCTTAAGCTTTCAAAATATTTCCAACAATCAAGTTAATGATTATTAGCTTCATAAATTCTGTTATTTGATAACAGCTACATTCCAGAAATTTAATTCTAGCTTCTAAAAATTCTGTTCACAAAGAACAGCTTCAATTCCAGAAATAAAATTTCTAGATTCTCAAAATTTAAACAACTTGTTTTCAAAATTTAATCAATTTTTAAAGGCATAATTCAACATTCCTAATTCAGAAACTAATCTAGAAAAGGTAAATTCATCTAAAGGTTTTGTGAATATGTCAGCAAGTTGTTTATCAGTTGTTACCCAGTGTAATTCGATATTACCTTCACTTACATGTTCTCTTATGAAGTGATATCTAATATCTATGTGTTTTGTTCTTAAATGTTGCACTGGATTTTCTGTTATTACTATGGCACTGGAATTATCACAAAAGATAGGAATTTTGGATAATGACATACCATAGTCTAGGAGTTGATTCTTGATCCATAAGATTTGAGCACAACAACTCCCAGCTGCGATGTATTCAGCTTCTGTTGTTGAAGTAGAAACTGAATTTTTTTTCTTGCTGAACCAAGAAACAAGTCTGCCTCCAAGAAGTTGGCAGCTTCCACTTGTGCTTTTCCTGTCAAGCTTGCAACCTGCATAGTCAACATCTGAATAACCAATTAGTTTAAAATTAGATTCTTTGGGATACCATAAACCAAGGTTTGGAGTACCCTTTAGATATATGAGTATTCTTTTTACAGCAATCAAATGTGACTCTCTGGGGTCAGCTTGAAATCTAGCACATAAACATGTAGCAAACATTATATCAGGTCTACTTGTAGTTAGATATAAAAGAGAGCCTATCATGCCTCTATAGCTAGTAATATCAATTTTCTTTCCTTTTAAATCTTTATCTAGCTTAGTGGCAGTAGGCATGGGTGTTTTTGCAGACGCACAATCAACCAAATCATATTTTCTCAATAAGTGTTTGATATACTTAAACTGACTGATAAAAATTCCATCAGTTGATTATTTTATTTGCAATCCTAAGAAAAATGTTGATTCTCCCATCATACTCATTTCATATCTAGACTGCATGAGTTTTGAAAATTTTCCACAAAGTTTCTCATTTGTAGACCCAAATATAATATCATCTATATATATTTGCACAAATATAATGTCAGAGCCTTGCTTTCTATAAAATAAAGTTTTATCTATGATACCTCTAACAAATTTATTTTCAAGTAAAAATTGGGATAGAGTGTCATACCAGGCTCTTGGTGCTTGTTTTAAGCCATAAAGTGCTTTGTCTAACCTGTAGACATGATTTGGAAATTTGGAGTCCACCAAACCTGGGGGTTGGCAAACATAGACTTCCTCTTCCAATTTTCCATTCAAGAAAGCACTTTTGACATCCATCTAGTACACCTTGAAGTTCTTGTAGGTTGCAAAAGCCAAGAAGATTCTGATTGCTTCAAGTCTTGCTACTGGTACAAAAGTTTCATCATAATCTATTCCTTCTTCTTGAGAATATCCTTTTGCAACCAGTCTTGCTTTATTTCTTGTAATTGTACCAGTTTCATCCAATTTATTTCTGAAGACCCACTTGGCACCAATTATTGATATATTCCTTGGTTTGGGTACCAGTCTCCAGACTTTGTTTCGAGTGAATTGGTTTAACTCCTCTTGCATGGCAATTATCCAGTCAGGATCTTGAAGTGCTTCCTCAATTTTCTTTGGCTCAATCTTTGAGAGAAAACTGAGATATAAATATTCATTTTGAGTTGCACTTCTAGTCTTGACTCCATCCTCTAGACTTCCAATAATCAAATCTGGTGTGTGGTCTCTCAACCATGGAATTGCACGTGGCAGATTTGACCTAGAAGTGGAGGCTTCATTTTCTAGATTGATGTTATCCAATCTAGCTTCATTATCAGAGACTACTCCCCCTAAACCATTGACTTCTTCATTATTAGCTCCCCCTGAGTTGTTCCTCTCTATAGTCTCTGGTGTCAATATAGTCTCCGATTGTGCATTAGTGACTCTAGTCTCTGGTGAACCATTAGTCTCCATGGAATACTAATGTCAACAGTCTCTTGAGTTTCATCTAATACTCTAGTCTCTGATAGAGTATTAGTTCTTAGTACTTCATGCACAACAGTTAACTCCCCCTCAATTATGTAGGGATCATTGCTATCCTAGGGTTTTTCTGTAGTCTCTGATGGATATTCCCATGCATCCAATTCATTCTCAAAACTGGGAGTTTCATGCAATCCTTGTCCAATCATTCCTGAAATCTTTTTATCATCAAATACAACTTGAATTAATTCCACAATGACCTTTGTTCTTAAATTATATACTCTGTATGCTTTACTTGACAAAGAATAACCTAAGAAGATTGCCTCATCAGACTTGTTGTCAAATTTTCCTCTTGTTTCTGATGAGTCTCTCAGTACAAAGCACTTACAACCAAACACATGTAAAAACTTGAGAGTTGGTTTTCTCCCAGTCATTAATTCATAAGGTGTTTTGTTGAATGCTTTGTTTATCAAGGATCTATTCTGTGTAAGGCAAGCAGTGCTTATAGCTTCTTCCCAAAAATAAGTAGGAAGCTTAGCCTCTTGTAACATAGTCCTTGCTACTTCAATAAGGGTTCTATTTCTCCTCTCAACAACTCCATTTTGTTGAGGAGTTCTTGGAGATGAGAATTGATGACTTATTCCTTTTTTAGTGCATAATTTAGTAACTTGGGAATTCTTGAATTCTGTTCCTCTATCACTCCTTATCACACTTACTGTTTTTCCTGACTCAGTTTCTATCTTCTTGATATGATCAATTATCAACTGAGCAGCTTCATCTTTTGTATGGAGGTATTTTACCCAAGTATACCTCATGTGATCATCCACAATAACCAATGCATATCTATTTCTTAAAATTGACATCACATTCACTTGACTAAATAAATCCATGTGCAACAACTATAAAGGGTCAGTGATTGATGCTGCTGGTTTGCTTTTGAATGACACACTTCTTTGTTTCCCTTTCTGGCATGAATCACACAATCCATCTTGTGTAAATTCCAATTGTGGAATGCCATCTACCAGTCCTTTCCTCACAAGCTTGTTTATGTTCTTGAAATTCAAGTGGGAAAGCTTCTTATGCCAAAGCCAACTTTCATCAGCTGAAGCTTTGCTATAAAGACATGTGATTTGATCAGTAAAAGAAATAAGATTTGTAACATACAAATTTCCTTTTCTTTTCCCTGTCAAAATCACATTATCAGATTCTTTGTCACACACCAAGCATTGATCTTTTTTGAAGGTGACATTGAATCCCTTATCACATAGTTGACTCATACTTAGTAAATTGTGCTTTAAGCTATCAACTAGTGCTACTTCAGTGAAGATGACATCTCCATGTTCAACACTGCCATATCCCCTCGTATGGCCTTTGTTGTCATCTCCAAAAGTGACTTTTGGGCCACTTTTCTCTTCATACTGTTTTAGCAGGGACTTATCTCCAGTCATGTTCCTTGAACAGCCACTATCCAAGTACCATGATTTCTTCTTTTTGCCCTGCACAGTAGAGAGTAACTTGTAACGACCCGAAAAATTTGTTTATCTATAAATAATTTATTTATTCATATTTTTTTTCTTCCCTCTATATATATTAACGTGTGTAGTTAATATATGATGTGTTTGAATGTCTAAATATTTTCGAACCCATTAAAGGGGTTACTGTTGTTTGATTGTTGGTTGCAAGGATAAGCAATGATGTTTATGTTTGGTGACATCCGTAATTATTTGAAAAAGCTTTGCGTCCAGACTGGTTAAATCTCATGAAGGACTTAAGAGCCTAAGTATGATGACATCATTGTGTACGTATGTTATTTTGATTAATAAGCTGCTTGTGTGTCATCAAGTGGATTAAACGTATTTGCATGAAGGACAGCAGGCTTATTTCGTTGCTTAGCTGCAAAGAATCATGATGAGCAGCCATTTTACCGTCCAGATTAACCAATCATTTTATTTCAAGGCTTATTCGTAGCCTACTATAAGTACCTCATTCGGAGGAACAATTCAGTCTCTTTTCTAAAGATTTCCTTTTCCAAAGTTCTTCTTTAAACCTACCATCTCCGTTTAATTTCAAGTTCTTTCTTTTGGACTATCACTTTCAAACAAGCTTTGATCTTTTTCATCAACCCAGGAGGTAAGAATCTTAAGTTCTCTTTTGCCTTTCTTTTTGCTTGGTATCCAAGAAGTTTAGCTGTAGGAGCAAGTCTTTAAGAAAGAAAAGGAAAGGATTATATTCTTTTGTGTCTAGAAGTGTTGCTCATAGCTTAAAGCATGTTGAGAGATGATTTATGGAGTTGTAGTTGAGATCACCACCCTTGGAGAAGTGAGGAAGACGACCCTGAATCTGAGACAGCTTCTAAAGTTAGTCTCCGACTGTGTTGATGTTAGTCTCTGATGACGTGAGCATCAGTCCCCGACTGTGTTGATGTTAGTCTCCGATGACGTCACCCTTAGTCCCCGATGGGTTAAGATGACGTCATCAGTCCCTGATGAGATAATTAGTCTCTGATGATGTCATCCTTAGTCTCTGATAGGCTAAGTTTAGTCCCCGATGACGTCATCCGTAATCTCTGATGAAGGAATAATTAGTCTCTGATGATGACGTCACCCTTAGTCTCTGATGAGTTAAGATGACGTCAGCAGTCTCTGATGAGTTAAACAGTCTCTGACGAGTGAAATTTTTCCCGACGGGCAACCTCATGCCCTGATAACCATTTTCTATATGAATAGCCATCTATTAAGTATGGATTTCTCATGATATACCAACAATGATGTTATGCAGAAACCTTTTGCAACCGATATAGTGAATTTTAGCTAAGGACCAAGGCAAGTATATATATTCATTCCACTTTCTTTGTTACTGATTACATAAAATCATTAATTCGATTTACGTAAATGAATGATGTTAATGCCTATGCATGATGATGGATTCTTTTATAATTAAGTAACGTACGATCATTGAATCCGATGTACGTGAAAAGATGTTGATAATTGAACTATGTGTTATTGGGTGGTTGCTAGCTGTTTAAATTTCCTAGCACACCAAATGATGATGTTTGGGTGTTGCAAGTCATAAAATTGTATGCACACCCAAGTAACTTCTGTATGGATATATAGTTCCGCTTGTGATGGTCACTGTCTTTTAATTGTTAAGCACGCCAATATGTGTTGTTGGCAGTCGCTGCTTTTAATTGTTCAACACGTCAAGGCTATTCAAAATTGAGAAAATGTTTACAAGAAGATATATCCATATGGAAAGTTAAGGGGCTGTTGAATACTTTCGCCTGGTATTCTGGCCAATGATGATAAAGAATAATAGATCGAGGCAAGGCATCGGTAATGAGACTTTCCGCAGACCATATGCTTTCTGCGAAGGACTACGTATGTCAAATGATGAATCAAACGACTAGGCTGACCAGCTGGGATGAAATTTGATTATGTAAGGTAGTCAGATAATGATCAGTCTGGTCAGGTGATACATTATCTGATGAGTAAAGGGCGAATCTTGATTTATTGAGAGAGGGTCAACCCTTTGATATCACTCGGGTACCCTAAATGATACATGTTTATTGATCATCACCAGGTGTTGGTAAATGATACATGTTTATTCATTATCACGAGGTGTTGGCATTGCTTCGCCCAACCTCAATGAATACTAAAGCTTTTGAATTATCTTTTCTTCTAGGTTATGAATATATATTTGCTGAGCGTAAACGCTCATGTGGAATGCTATGAATGTTTTTCAGGTTATGTCGTGAAGGCTGAGTCCCCTAAGAGAGGGAAGGAGAGAATTTCTTAAGTATGTTTAAGTTGTAAGGCCTTATGAGCCATCTAAAGTTTTGTTTCCGCTGCAGCTTGTTTATTTTCAAGCTTTGAGGTTTTGTAAGATGATGTGGACCTTAAGATTTTTAATGATGCATTTGGGAATATATTTCCCACAGGTATGTTGTTAATACGTGCCTGTGTTATTTTTTTTGCTGTTGTGATGTTGTGTTGTAGTTTTCTGGTGCAACCCGGGGTTCCAGCCTGGGGATCTCGGGGACTGTCACCCAAATCGCTGACAGTGTCCGGGGCCCGGCTTGGGGGATTTTCAGGGGCGCCACATAACTAGTTTGAGAGTTTTGGAACACAGTCTTTCTTGGGTCTTTTCTCATTAGTTGTAGACTCAAGACTTGACTCAGATTGAGTTGATTGTCTTTTAGCAGTTTTGACTTTAATTGGACAATCATTAGTCTTGCTACTTGTTTGTGAGAGACTGCCAAGCTTAGGGTTTTTAATGTTAATGCAAAGATTATTTAACCTTTTTACAGGTGATTTATCTTTTATTCTCTTTGAAGATGCAGTCTCAGTTGTAGGAATTTTATTTTTGCTCCTACAGTTAACAGCTATGTGGTTGGGGTTACCACATATATGATATGTTTTTCTAGGAGCATCAGACATTCTAGCATAATTTGTATATTTATTAATGCCAATTTTTCCATTCCTATTTTTCTTATTTCTGCTTAACTCCACTGATTTTTCAGCCATTTTATCTGGAAGATTTTCCAATTTTTTACTTAACTGTGTCTTTGTCATGAACCCAATATTTAATCTTTTAATTTTACTCTTATCAACAACATCTATTGTCTTTTGATCAATTTTTGATATTGTAGTTACTTGTTGATATTGAGTGTTGATAATTTTGGGTTCAATAACAGGAGAGACAAAATTAATTATTTTTAAAATTTCTGGCTTACTAGTTGAGGAGTTTGCAGCTTCAAATAGATCATTTAAATCTGAACTTTTGTCTTGATTTTCATCATAACCTAGTCCAGATTTTTGACCTATTGTTTGACACTCTACCAAGTCTGACAACTTTTTAGAGGAAGTATTCCATTGTTTAATCTTAGCTTGAGCATTTTCAAGTTGCTCTACTAAGTAATATTCCCTCTTTTTCAAAGCATCAATCATATGATGAGCTTTGTTTAAGTCAGATTTGATGGTGTCAAACTGTGCCAATCTCTCTTCAAGAAACTTATTTCTTTTCAAGAGACTGTCACGTGATTCTTTCACATTGGTATATTCGATAGTTAAAGATCTAAAACTAATATGCAAATCAAACATATCTTTTTGTATGCTTTCAATGCTAGATGTATCAAGTAAATCAAGCACATTAAAATTCTGATTTGTATCACATACCTTTGTAGAATCACTTGACTCGTCATTTCAAGCCATTAGGGCAAAGTTGACAACTTCTTCATCAGAGTCGCTGTCAATCCAATCTTTACCCTCAGTAATCAAGGCTTTGCTCTTTGATTTAGCTTTCTTGTCAGCAAAGTCATTCCCTTGATTTTTCATCCTACGATCTATCACTAGATCTCGACTTCCTGCACTTATTGGCAAAGTGCCCTAACCCGTCACAGTTGTAACATCTTATCTTTTTTAAGTCGAAGGTGACTTTTTGACCTTCACGTTTAGGATTAGGTTTCCTTGACGATTTTCTTCCTTTCTTGCTGGCCCTAAATTTCTTGAACTGTTTGACCATGAATGCCATGAATTCCTCCATGTCATCATCAGAATCTAGTTCATCTTCCTGATCAGTCGAGCTAGCATTAGAAGATTCCTTATCAAGCTTCTCTTGAGACTTGCTTATCTCAACCATCAACGCAGCTCCTTTGTCCCTACCATGCATGCATTGTTGTTGCTCTACTTCGAGTTCATAAGTCTTTAAGTTCACGTAGAGCCTATCCAGTGTGAGTATGTCCAAGTCATGAGCCTCTCTTATAGCTGTTGTTTTTGGATCCTAACTTGGAGGAAGAGATCTCATGAACTTGGTGTTGACATCCTCATTGTCATAGGACTTTCCAAGTATTTTCAAATCGTTGAGCAAAATGTTGAACCTATCATAAACTGATGTTATTGGTTCACCAGGCTTTGCTTGAATGAACTCGTATTGTTGTGTCAACAATGACCTTTTGTTCTTTCGGACTTGGTCAGTTCCTTCACATAGGACTTTGATGGTGTCCTAGATTTGCTTAGATGTCGTGCAATTTATGATGCTTGTGAACATATTTTTATCAATTCCATTATAGAGTATGTTCATCACCTTAGCATCCTTCAACACTTGCAACTTGTTTTCGTTTGTATAATCACATTCTGGAGCAAGTTCAAAATGTTTCGCCACAACAGATCCATCGACTGTTTTAGAAGGAATAAATTTCCTGGGTAGATAGGGACCCTTCTCAATCCTATCAATATAATCTAGATCTGTTGCTCTTAAGTGCATGTGCATCTTTTGCTTCCACATTGGATATTCTTCTCGTTTAAGAATAGGGATTCTAGTACCACCATCACGACTTCCTGTATACGTCATTATGCTAGAGCTGCTTGCTTCATCGTTGGCCATCTATTGGAACGTGTTAATTGAGTAAATTCAATTAAAGGCTCTGATACCAATTGTTTTCCTAGTGAGATAGCCGAGAACTTGTAGAAGGGGGGGTTGAATACAAGTTCTTTGAATTCTTTTCGTTTACTTGTTCTTCAAGAAATTAATAATTACTTGTAGAAATAAAGAACAAGAACACAAATCAATTTATAAACAATTGCTTGTATTAACTTTAACAACTGAATACAAATTCTAACAATCACAACAATGTAATCGTCAGCTTCTTTTCTATTTTGTATAGGAAAAGATACAAACTCTGAAAAACCTAATTACAATTTTTTTGTAAAAACTAATTACAGCTTCTCTAAAACTGATTTCTCAGTTTTCCTATCCTGAATCAATATTGATTCAGCTTCCTTATTCGAATCAAATACATTCTTTCCTTTTTGATTAGGAAGAGATTTCTGGTTAGTTTCCTTACCAGCTACATCTTTAATAATATCTTGAACTACGTAGAAGACATTCCTTTTTAATTCGAACTTTGTATCTCTCAGGAAATAAATCACGATTAGTCCCTGATGCTTCATCTTTAGTCTCTAGTGACGTCATCACTAGTCTCTGGTGCTTTTAGTCCCTGATGACGTCAGATTGTGTAGTCTCCGATAGAGTTATTCAGTCTCTGATGCTTTAAGGCTTAGTCTTCGATGACGTCAGCTTAGTCTCTAATGCTTTTAACTTTAGTCTCCGATGACGTAAGCTTTAGTCTCCGACTCTTTTAGACTTAGTCTCTGATGACGTAAGCCTTAGTCTCCGATAAGCAAAACTAGTCTCTGATAGATAAAAAATCCTTTGTCTCTGACAAGTTTCCCTAGTCTCCGACAAGCCTTTTTGTAAACTCTAACGGACCAAATACACACTTTGACTTGCTGAAGCTTTGATACTCCATTCCAGCAGTTACTTACAAATAAAGAATAATTGTATCTCTTTACAAATAATAAATGAATTACAAACAAAGAGATAACTACTGGCTACAAAACTTCAGTGTTACTAATTAACACTTTCTATACATTTGTACTCTAAGTAATCTAAAGACAATCATCATCAAATGTTCTAAAACCTAACACTAATCTCTTTTCTAAAACTTCTCTCTTAGAGCTTCTCTTTAAACCAATCCTTTCCATAAATTTCAAGCTTATTCTCTCGAGCGACTATCTTTTCTAGAACAGACATGCTTTCAATTTCCTCCTTAAAGACAAAGAGGTAAGAGCCTTATAATCGTATACTCTGCTCTACTCTGTTTCATTTTCTCATGCATAACATTTGAAAGTATTAGTCATGCATGCAAAGTTTCCAAGAAAGAATAAAGTTTCAAAAGCTGCAGTAGCATTCTTTTGCTTATATATGTGTTATAATACACACGACAGCTAGGATAATGATGCACACTAAATTGGGTCTAATCCTGGTTGAGCATCATTCATGATCTTATGAAAGGTCCTTCATTATAGCAGAGACAAGCTCTAATTTAGTCTCTGACGACATAAAATTAGCCTTTGATGAGAAAACATGTTAGTTTTTGATGAGTAAATATTAGTCTCTAATGAGTAACAAAGTTAATCTCCGATGACTAATAATGTTAGTCTCTGATGAGTATCAATATTAGTCTCCGACGAGTTTGGCGCTGAACAATTACCCACTGATGAGTTTGGCGCTGAGTTTGGCGTTAGCTAAACAATTGGCAATGAGTTTGGTGACAACCAAAAGAGTTTGGCGATAGTTAAAAGAATTATCGACAAGTTTAGCGATGAACAAATTTATCCCCTGATGGGTAAGTCATTCCCTGATGACCACCCCCTGACGAGTGGTCATCCCCTGATGAGTAACCCGTCCCCTGATGGCCGAGTAAGTCATCCCTTGATGACCAAGGATCATCCCCTGCTAGTCAAAGATCATCCCCTGATGACCGAAAATGTATTCCCTGAATGGGTAGCTTATCCCTTGACGGATAGTTATCCCCTGACGGGTAGTTTATTCCCTGATGGACAAATTTGTTCCCTGACAAGTAGACCATCCCCAGATGACCATCCCCTAATGGCCATCCTTTGAGGATGAATACTCCTGATCATGGATAGACATCACAATCATCACATACGTACATACTCAAATTCATTTTCAAGACATAGTTTTCTCATGATTATACCAACAATCATGTTTTACAGAACCTCTCATGCACCAGTGCTTTGAGATTAAAATTAGCTAAGGACCAAGGCAAGTATATACTCACTTTACTCTTTTTTTTCCATTAATACGTAAGATCATTGATTCGATTTACATAAATACACAATGTTTTTCATGGATAAGTAACGTACGATCCATTGATCTGATGTACGTGAAAATATGTTGTTTATTGAACTAAATGTTATTGGGTGGTTGCTAGCTGTTTTAATTCGCTAGCACGCCAAAGGAAGTCCTATATGGATATAGAAGTTTTATTTCTAATCTTATACTTACAAAGTATATCCATATGAGTGACTAAAGGCTAGTGGGTGAGATCACCTGGAACCCCGACACATGATGATAGGGAATGATAAACCGAGGCATCGGTAATCAGACCCTCGCAGACCTATGCTTTCTGCGTTGACTACATATGTCATTATGATGAAGTCAAATGATCAGGTTGACCAGCTAGTATGTCGTTTGATGAAGAGATGAAGTCAAATAGTGATTAGGCTGGTCAAATGATGCACTATCTGATGAAGAGAAGGCGCAAATGAATGATTCAAAATTTATTTCAAAGAAGAGGGTCAAACCCTTGTTATCACTCGGGAACCTTGAAAGTTACATGTTTATTAAACCACCAGGAGGTGTCGGCATTATTTTGCCCAACCTCATTAAACACTAAAGCCTTTTGAAATATTTGTTCTTCTTGTTTGGACTTACCCAGCTTATGAATATATACTTGCTGAGTGTAAATCGCTCATGTGGATTATTATGAAATATTTTACAGGTAATGATGAGAAGGCCATGTAGCCTAATAAAGGAAAGGAGAGAATAGCATAATGAGAGTTCCTTGGTCGCTCCCCTATGGATGGCCTTTAGATGAAAAGTGAAGCGAGAGGCCATCATAGAAATGTTCAAATTGTAAGGCCAGATGGACCATTTATAGACTTCCACTGCTAAATATTTAAGGAACTGTAATAGAAGGTTATATACCTTTAGTCCATATTATGGATGTTTGAGTTAAGATTTTGTAATAGAAATTATATTTCTTTTAATCAATAATGTTTATGCTTGGTTCAAGATGTTTTTCTGTTGTCAATTTTTGGCAGTGCCTGAAGTCCAGCATGGGATCTTTAGGAGCTGTCACACAATTTCTAACAACACCTGAAGCCCAGCCTAGGATTTTCGGGGCCGCCACACATGAAGTCTCAAATCCCACTCTCACAGCTTCAACAAGTCAATATATGCTTCGAGCATGCTATTGTAAATCTCCCTTCCCCGTCCAAGCTCCCTCACTTGATTATACCTCAAGTTGTATATATTTAATGGGTGTGAAATAGCAAGCTCTTTAGATTCGTTATTAAATCAATTCACATCTTACCAATGAACTTTATGCTCCTTCAGGGGCTTGTTCAAGTTACCATGATAAACAATAACAACTTTAGGTCGTTCTCTTTGATATCTCTTGTGGAACCTCATATGATCCGAGTTGAGCAATTTGAGAAACTGTAGAAGGCGTGCATAACTCAGGAATAGCGGGTGTAGACATATATGAGACAACAAGAACTAGGGGTGTAGGCATCTCCGAGACAAAACACATAAAATCAAAAGAAGGATGAGATTCAACTACATGAGTTGGTGGTACGTGATCAGAAGTCTTTGCTAAATGAGATCGTAACTGATAAGAGTCTCTCTTTGAGTCCTTTCCAGGACTGACCCTCCAATGTTCTGAGGATATCCAATGAAATCTACCTGGAATGAATGAAACATTCCCAAGTAATCTTGATAATAAGTATGGATATCTTGATTCTAATGTACCAAATCTTGTACTTCTTCCATTGTCATCATCTTGTTAATGAGCTCGTAAGAACGTTCCATCTATTAAAAGCATCAAATTGAAAACCAGTGACGCATATAAAGAAAGAATGAACAATGAGTAAAAAAAAAAAATACATACCAACTGCAATGCGTTATATTGATTAAAAAAAGACCGAGGGGTATAGGTTGGGGTTTTCTCCAGTTTATTGGACCCTTGACATGGTGCGAGCTTTGTACCATTCCATGTAATCTTTCAAACCTTCCCCATCTTGTGCATTAGCAACCAAAGCATCAAAATTTTCCTGCCATTCATTCCATATCAACCTATACTCACCTCTCAATTTCTAATAATTTACAAGTTTAAAATCATCAATTCTTTCCCTCAATTTCTTAATTTCTGCCTTCCTCGGGGATGATATTGGCACTGTCTGATTTATTCCAAATTACTGCAACACCTAATCTGGCAATTGATACTCAACTATTTCAAAAGAAATGAGAGGATTTCAAGCATACTCAACTAGCATTCCAATAATTGTTCTCGTATCCTGTCTCTCATCCCAAAACATTTGGTCGAAGAATTATATGGTCTCCAAATCACCTACGACTCTGAGTGTACCAAGGTGTCAAATTCACCAGGGTAGAAGACTATATTATGATGAGGATCCTTTCTTAGACCTTTTATTTTGGCCCATGTCAATGCTCTTGGCAAATCTTGAGAGAGTGAACTATTTCCAATTGGCCGATCAATAGAAAATCTCTCTCAGGACCACAACTACAATAAAAAGAATTATGCAAATTATTACGAAATGTACTAATTAATTAACATAAAAAGAGAAATTAAAAAAAAACCTAAAGTAGCAAGTTACATGCAATGAGATTACATGCAAATGGATGTGTTGCCTCATAAAGTACTCTTACATATATGCAAGTACACTTTCTCCCCATGTATAGAGACAGACACGTCGAAGTGGTATGATAAAATATACAAATTTAAAAGACAACACATTTTTACTTTTATTTGGCAAGAGAATAACACAAATATCCACAACAAATACGCAGTCGTGTATGTTCCTATTGTCTCATTAGATGCGTCACATGGACATTCACTAAATGTATTCACTAACCACTTCAAACTTATACCTCCATGAACTGTGGCCTCAGATAAGTCATTATAATATGGGCAAAACATGGTCAAAAATAGTCTTCTCGCTTTATGATATGCCTTTTCATTTGTCAAAAGCGATCTTCCACTAACCAGCAAACCAAGTAAAAAATGGACATCTTTAAGTGTAATAGTCATTTCACTGCAAAGAAAGTGAAATGTGTTAGTCTCAGGTCTCCACCTCTCCACCAAAGCGGAAATCAAAGATTAATCAATATTGTGGGAAACCATTGTGTTTGTAAAAACACCAAATCCCACATGATTAAGCAATTCTATTTGCCTTTCGTTGAGCTTCCATTACTTAATCTTTTGACCAGAATTGCATGAATCTAATGTTTTATTTTTATATCTCTTTCATGCCATAACAAATAAAAGTAATAGTCATAAATTTCACACCTTATAAATTAAATAAAAATTAATTTTGCTACTAAAATTAGATGACAATATACTTATGTTGGATTCCCATAGACTACACACAACATTTTCTTTGTCCCAAAGAAGATCAGATTGAGAAGGTCCAACATTGAATTCCATTTTTTAACTACAGCAAATTACACCACTTGTTAAGTAAAACTTATTCAAGTAATATTCATATCCATGCCATGTTCAAGTTTATAGACATATTCTACTTCCAAGTTCTAAACAATTCCAAAGTATATAGTCATAATCAACTCCATGTTCAACTTTATAATGTTACCTACTCTATAATGTTATCTTGTATGGACACGACAACTATATAAAATAGACATGATGGCAATATAATTTCCTTCATATTCAAATAATTTTCTTCATATTCAAATATAAATATAACTACAATATTTGAATGGCCATGAATAAACATAAATTTCATTTATAATTTCCTTCAAAAACTACATAAATATTACTATTTGTGGCATATGTAGAACTTAATGGCCACGCATATCATGAAAATTTATGTAAATACCAAGTGGAGAAGTGTACATACCAAGTTGGGAAGGAGAAGAGTCCTTGTGTAAAAGAAGATGAAGTCTGAAAAGAGAAGAGACAACAAATGGCCGAGTAGAGGAACAAGACAAAGACCGAAGAAGGCGCGAACAAAAAACAACTATGAGAGGGGAAGAAATTTTCTAGGGCTAGAAAAGAAGTTCAAATAGAATGGGTAAAACATGACCTGGTGTTGGGGGAAAGGAAAAGTTAACAACATCCACTACTTGAAGTGGTGGATGAGACAATAAAATATAACAACGTTCGCTACTTCAAGTAGCAGACAATATTGAATCTTTTTAAACAATGACATATTGTCTCTTTTTACACATGTCAGGATAATATAATTTGAAATAAGTAAAAAGCATAATCAAAAAAGTAAAAAATAAAAAAATTATTAAATTAAAAGTATAATAAAATAATTAAAAAAAAAAGAGCAACAACTAAAAGTACCTCTGCAAATATATTTAAAAAATTATTGAAAATATATTTTTAATTCAAGAATTAAAAATAATTCAAATATAAGTGCAGTAAATTTTTTTTAATAATTCAGAAATTATTAAAAAAAAATACTTATACATCTGCCACAAAAAGTAGAGGACAATAAAAATAAATAATTAAAATTATCTCTGCAAATATGTTAAAGAAATTATTACAAATACATTTTTAATTCCAAAATTAAAAATACTTCAAATATAAGTGTCGTAAAAATATTTTTAATAATTCAGAAATTATTATAAAAAATAGCACTTATACGTCTGCCACAAAAAGTAGAGAACGATACAAATAAATTTAAAAGTGCCTTAGCAAATATATTAAAAAGTTTATTAAAAATATACTTTTAATTCAAAAATTAAAAATAATTGAAATATAAGTGTAATAAAAATATTTTTAAAAATTCAGAAATTAATAAAAAAAATACTTATACTTTTGACACAAAAGTAGCAGATGATGGAAATTAAAAAAAAAATAATATTTTATTTTAGAAAAACAAAAGAAAGCGTGGGATTTTAAAAATAAAAAAATAAAAAATACATTCACGTCTGCCACAAAAAGTGGCGAATAAGAACTGGAAGTTTAAAAATGTTAGGGCATTTTTGTCATTTTCCATTTAAAGTCTCGTCCGCCACTTAAAGTGGTGGACACAAATGGGAAACTTCTATTCCCAACCAATGATTTAAACAACGAACAGTAAGGATTCGGTTGGATAAAACAATGCTTTTATCTAACCCTACCCATGGATCATTCCCACTGTTTTATCCAACCCTAGCCATGGATCATTCCCACTGTTTTGTCCAACCCTAACCATAGAATTGCTCTTGGTTTCATCATTTGCAAGCTGATCGTAGTTGAGCCACTGCTGCTTGCTTATGTGTTTTTCTAGTAACATGAAGTGACATGATCTATTATGATTGTTCTATGTTCTTGTTGCGTTTCTGATTTTGCTATTGTTTTATGTTCTTGATAAATGTCATTTGCGTCGCACTTTTAAAAGAACCGACACAAATGATAAACATCATTTGCATCGAACTTTGAAAAGAACCGACACAAATGATATTTATCATTTGCATCGCTCCTTTATATTAACTGACGCAAATTATTGTGGTCATTTGCGTCGTACCTTTAAGACAATCGACGCAAATGATAATGTTTATTTCTTTTTAAAAAAATCATTTTAAAATATACCATATCCAACCTGTACATTAAAAAACTATCTCTAATGCCACAAAAAGGCAAAAATACAAAATTGAACAACTTCATTTGCAAAAGACAAATATATATATATATATATATATATATATATATACAAATCAAAATTTACAATCTGTTCAATCACAACGTGATATCTATTCCTAAAATTACATTACAAACTTGTTCAAAAGTCATATATTTGTTGTATTCTACTATATTTTGTAAAATTACATTTCAAACTTGTTCAAAGTTCATATACAGTCATTCACAAAAAATTCTGCCCACAAGTCTCGAATTTCATCAATTTCAAATTTAAAATGACTTTTTTCTGCTCAAACCCTGTAGAATATTAAAAAAGAAATCATTATTAGAAATATAATTAAAACCATTATACAAGGTAAATTTGTTATTAGACTGAAATAGTTAATTATATGCATATAATTAAAAACAATATACCTTGGTCCATTTTGTAAAGAGAGCCCGGTGATGTAACTTGACAATGTCATACATGTACCGCATCACATAGTAGCCGCACTCGACACTTCCTTCTTGTTGAGGACACGTTGATTAAAAATTTGCTCAAATTATATTATATAAACCAACAAAGTCAACTCTGATTGGATAATTTAGCAACTATTTTATACCTTAACCTCATCCGTGTACCAATGCAACTTATTTTTTTTCTTCTTGCCACCTTGAGCAATATATACTCTAAATGCCCTACAAAATTATATATATATATATATATATATATATATATATATATGAGTAAATAAATATGTTAAAGGAGTTTTACACGGTTAAGTTATATTAATAAGTTAGGAAATAATATAAAATTTACTTACACTATCATTAATGCCTTGATTTGCATATTCCTTTCCTTCTTCAATGAGTCGAATACATATATTGCATTTTGATCATAAGATATAAGATGCAACATCCAATGCTCCCTACATTTTTAGAAATTAAATAACAATGTTAAATTATATTAATGAACAAGCTAGCAAAGGAATCTACATAATAACAATGTTAAATTATGTTCTTACTGTTCAAAGTATGGCGCTAAGATGAATTTCTTCGACTGACAACCTAGCAAAATATTTGTAATGTATCGAGTTGTGCCATCTGGATCAATTATTGCATTTGCTAGTTGACTCGGACACATGAATCCAAAGGATCCGTTAGATATCTCCTTCACGTACCTACAAATGTAATACACAAATTAAACGTTAGTAAGTTTATAAAATAAACTTGTATCAAAATAAAAGATAAGTACACCTGTATGAAAATTATAGTCTCACCTCATGAAAATTTGTATCACACTTATATTCAACCATTTCATTCTACAAAATTGTTGTACATCCTCACTCGAGAAATAAATACATTGTTCGACTTCCTTCGGAGCATCGACGCAAATGTCATAATCTAAAGGAACTGAAATCAAGTCATCCGCAGAAGGCATCGCCATAATAAGACTATGTAAGTGTTGACATTTTGCACTCAATTTGAGATCTAATGTTGACTACCCTTTGCTATGAACTTGATTTGTTTGGCCGGGTGGGGACCGAGGCACTTTACCCTTCTTCAGTAAGATGGGATCCTAATTAGGTATAAAGTTAAAAAATAAAATTTACATCAATTAAATGAATTGACAACAATCATTTATAATTAATAATGTTAATTTGAAATTTGTTACCTGCCCCAACATTACAAGTTGTTTAGGCCACTGAACAAAGCTACCAGCAGCGTCACCTACTCGTTGATGTTCACTAGTAGGCACAGGAAGGGGAGCGAGTTGAAATTCTACATTAACATCATTAATGGATACTCTCACATTGTGTAAGTTCATTTGCTGACCATGAACAACATCACCGCAGAATTGGGTGGAAAAACAGTCCCTGTAGCCACAACCACTCTGCCGGTCTCAGAAAGGATGACACATAGACGACATGGAGTTGGCTTCTATGTTAATGACATATAAAAACAATTCAGTTAGGATCATATATGGCACTTATATGATAACTCATGATTTAAAGACTGAAAAATTAGTAAAAATAAGTATACCTTTATTTCTAAGATAGGATCCACCGACTGACAGCTACTTTGAATCACTTCATTTGTTGGAATAGGCATACCCATCTGGCTAATAGGCATACCCATTTGGCTAATACGATTCAAAATGCCCGTAATTTGAGCATTCAATGTACCAATGACTTCTTCGTACTTGTTATTCATTTGAGTCATTTGTACTTGGTACTCCTCCCTGACTCTATTTGTCACTTTATTATCAATTTCTTCAGTAATCTTAGCCAACTCATCCATCGATATTACGCCGCTACGAGACTTGCCTCTGTCAGTCCCAAATACATCTCGTACGCAAATTGTTCCTCCAACCCCTCTGACACGCCCACCATGCTCCTTCTTTCCAAGTGCACGCGACAATATGTCATCATGACCATGAAGAGTCCATGAACATTGAGAGGCTTTTTCTTTTCATTCCACCTGTACCAAAATCAATTTAATGATTAATATTTTAAGCATATATGTAAATATAAATCTTTGTACTAAATACTCTTACCATTTTGTTAATCACATCCCTAGTCTCCTCTTTTAGAAAGTAATAACCATCACCTTCATCCCTCTTCCTAACCCTTGCCCGAATCCAATCGTAACTACGATTAGTTCGATCATTTGATATAATCAATGAATTAATGGATTCGGAAGAAGGTAAAGAATCAATAGGGTCATCAACCATCCACTTAGTTTTTTTGGATGCATATCCAATTCTTCCAAGATAATGTGGATACTCATTCAATTTCTAGTTCTCCCTTGCCTTGTCACTTTTACTCTGTTATAAAATGAAAACATGATGTTGTCATAAGTGAAACAATCATATTAGAAAAATCAGTAATATACAATATAATTTATACAACTAATATACCTAAAATTCTTCACTTGTATGATCATTCTTGAATTTATCCCATTGCTCTTTACTTATGAAGTCATAGGACTCGCAGGGGTCCTTGTCTTGACGCAAGTATCAGTAAACTAATCTAGACTTGAAATCCCTCCAAATTTTTGCAGTAGATTTTAATGTGTCCTTTTTTCTCACATCATCATTTATATTCCACTCAGTCTGAAATAGTAAAATAATGCATATAAGAAACTTGTATATAAACTTGAATGGAAATATATGTTAAAACAACTAAATCTTCTTTTCAATTCGTACGTACCTTAATGTCTTCTCATATCGTATCCTTTAATCCATCACTTACTAGATCCCAACTATGAATATTAATATCCACTTGCACTCTAAATACTACTCCTATATACGACTTGAATTCAGCAGCATACTTTCCAATTGGATAACCATATTGATTATCAAACTCAATAACTTTCTCGAATTGTTTATTCGCAGACCTTTTTTTCAATTTTTTGCATGATGTTGGACCTCTAATTTTTTTAGTAGGTCTCTCACTTGAACTGTGCTGGTCTATGATATATAGTTGTTGCATTACACAAAATAAAATAGACAATGTCAAAAACACGGCCAACATAAGCATACAAACTCACTTTCCATTACTGAAGAAACAAAAAGTAACTTAGACTTGCATAAGAAACATACTGTAACTAATGACCACAACTGACTCTCATGTGCAGTAAAAAACTCCTATAATCTAGGACACTTTTATTAACCAGCTAAGCTATTGGCATCATTAACTACCTCTTCTTTTCAAGTAGTAGTAATGTTATGTTTTTTCAAAAAGAAATTAAAGAATTTGCAGCATGTAACCAATGATGGGTGACATCCATCTATAAAAGGCAATCGCACTTCAAAAGTTCAAAACTGAGGACATATTGTGGTTTCTCCAAGTTGGGTACCAAACAGTAGAAACATAAGAAGGCTTAGGGTCCCATGTAAAAAAAATTCATGAATCTGTTGGGCAGGTGAATAGTTCAGATACAAAACTTTATTCTCTATAACTACATCAGGAGCCAAACAACAAAATGAGAATATAAATAACGAACAAATTAGAGAAAGCATGTCATAAATATGCAAAGCAGCTAATGTAACAGAAGCAGAACCCCTCTAGCTATTAGAAACACAAAAGCAAGATCTACTTATCACCAAAAGGTAGGACATGCATGTATCTCTTAATAAAGCATTCAAATTGTAACACCAAAATATACCAGCAAATGAACGAAATAGAAGGTACTGACCTTTTTTCTACTGAAGTTGAGTGAACAGAATGAAAAAGTTTACAAAGAATTTGTCGATCGGGAGCTTAGGGTTTTCAAAATGAGTTGCAGGAGCTTTTTTCAGAGAATGCCGTGAAATGAAAATGAAAAAGGCGGTAATATGAATTTCTAGGGACGATGGCATACTTGTAATTAAACATAACATTTTTGCGTCGGGTCTTTTAAATGACTGACGCAAATGTTAAACTATTTGCGTCGGGCCTTTTAAAGGACCAACACAATTTCAAGACTATTTGCGTCGGGTTTTCTAAAGCATCGACGCAAATACATATACATATATTTTTATTTTTTATTTCTATCATGCAGGGATTATTTGCGTCAGTCCTTACCCTGACCGACACAAATAACCTCTACTTTATATATAGAATTCAGTTTATAACTTTGCACAAGGCTTGCCCACACCTTGTTGCAATTTCCAATTTCACAAATAGCGAATTTTAACACTAAAATTTCAGCTTGTTATATTTCACAAGGCGTGCCCACACCTTATAGATGCGGGTATTATTATAAAAAATAAAAAAAAAGGTTTGTTTCTTATTTTAAAAAAAATGTATTATTTAAGGGTGGTGGAGGATTTTGGTCATTTACTTATTTGTTTTATACTTTACATTTGTTACTTAGTTTGTGTTACTTTCTTATTTTAAAAAAAAACATAAAAAATAAATAAATATGAAAAAAATACATATATTTTTATCTTTTACTTTTTATCATGCAGGGATTATTTGCGTCGGTCCTTCCCCCGACTGACGCAAATAACGTGTACTTTAAATTTATTTTTTTTCCTATTACACTATTTGCGTCAGGCCTTTTCTTCAACCGACGCAAAAACGTAGTCGTATTATTAGACTATTTGCGCCAGGTTTGCTAAAGCACCGATGCAATTGTATATACATATATTTTTATTGTTTACTTTTTATCATGCAGGGATTATTTGCGTCGGTCCTTTTTTCGACCGGCGCAAATAACCTTTACTTTCAATTTAAATTTTGGCTATTTGCATCGTGTCTTTTTTCCTGACCGACGCAAATAATATCTTTTGCATCATATCTTTTAAAGCACCGACGCAATTTAATTTAAGATTTTTTTTTCTTATTAATAGACCACTACGCTGTATAATTTACTTCACAAATCAATCAGCTACAACTATTAGAATATTAAAACAAATTAAAATTTACAATACTTTGCTCATCGATATTATTTGCGTATTTGTAATTACAACTTCTTTAATGTACAAATTTGAAACACTGGTCACTTAGTTTCCATGATCAATCCATAACCCTTCACCATGGTCATTACGTACGTAGTTTGTTTCTACATAATCATCACCATACGGGGTAGGTAGACCCATAGAGAAAAGAGGATTCTCATCAAATTGGTTATACTTGTCTTCATCAACAACATCATCAATACCAGGAGTATTTCTCTTGCCTTGAATAACAATTGAACACTTAGGATTGGCGGGGTCTTGGATATAAAATACTTGTTTTACTTGCGTTGCGAGTACAAATGGGTCGTCCACGTGACCCTACTAAGAAAAATCTAGCAAAGTAAATCCTAAGTCATCCTTTCTAATACCACGTCGTATATCAATCCAATTACAACGAAAGAGACCAACCTTGAAATCTCGGTACTCAAGCTCCCAAATATCTTCAATCAACCCATAGTATGAGTTTTTCACATCTTTCAATCTTGAAGATTTGCTTCTACAAAATTCTGTTGATGAAGCTTCCACGGTAACTCCACTATTTTGCATAGTGCTCTTTCCATCTTGACGCTGGGTGTAAAAAGTATATCCATTAACATCATAACCTTCATAAGATCTCACAAGCGTGTTGGGGCCATATGTTAACCATTTTATCGTATTAGAAATGACATTTGGTGTATCTGACAACTGACACATTACACGGTCTTTAAACCATCGAACAAATGAGAGATTATGTTCAGTTGTGACCCAAATGCCACTTTTTGAAGGATTCTGCCTTCTAATCAAATTTACATGACAATCTAAGTAAGGATGAACTTCAGTCATATGTTGCGGGGCATAGAGATGCGCTCTATCGTGCAGTTCACACCCAGGAGAGATCCATTTGGATCCCAATGTACCCTTACCGTGAAGTCTTCCCTCACAACGAGATTTGGGAATTCCAATTGGATTGACAGATTCAATAGCCTCCTCAACTGAATATCCTTCAACTATACTAGCTTCCGGCCAATATTGGTTCCACACATATCCTTTCAAGATACCTATGAATCTCTCAAAAGGATACATATACCGCAAATATACCGGGCCACATAACTTAATCTCTCTAACCAAATGAATAACTAAATGTACCATAATGTCAAAAAATGAAGGTGGAAAATACATTTCAAACTGACATAGTGTGACAACAATATCATCTTGTAATTTATCCAATGTGATAGGTTCAATCACCTTGCTGCAGATGGCATTGAAGAAAAAACAAAGTTTCATAACAACAAGTCTCACGTGGTTCGGCAATATCCCTTGAATTACAATTGGTAATAGCTGTTGCATTAACACATGACAATCGTGTGACTTCATACCCAGCAGTTTCAAATCCTTCATCGACACAAACCTTTTGATGTTTGAAGAATATCCATATGGAATCTTCACACCAAATAAACACTTACAAAAATCTATTTTCTCATTTTTACACAAAGTATAACAAGTTGGAGGTAGATATGTACGCTTCTCCGATTCTTGCGGTGTTAACTCTAGTCGTATACCAATTTATTTCATATCTTTTCTGACTTTGATCTCGTCCTTTGTCTTTCCCGGTATATTCAACAATGTCCCAACAGTACTATCACAAACATTTTTCTCAATATGCATAAAATCAAGACAATGTCTAACTTGTATGTGTTCCCAATACGGGAGATCCCAAAATATGGATATCTTCTTCCAAAGATTCTTCTTCTTAGGAGGTTGATACAACTTTCCAAATACAACATCAATATCCTTAACCCGCTCAAAGACTTCTTTCCCAGTTAAAGGCAAATGGGCTTCTCGAGTCTTGATATGTCCATTAAAAGCCTTTTTCATCTTACGATAAGGGTGATCACAAGGAAGAAATGTTCGATGACTCATAAACACATTTTTCTTGCAATTATTTAGACGGTGGTCAATAGTAGCATCTTCACAAATTGGACATGCTTTAGCTCCTTTAATAGTGTACCCTGACAAGTTTCCATAAGCAGGAAAGTCATTTATGGTGCAAAATAACATTGCACGTAATGTGAAATCCATTTGAGTATTTGCATCAAACACCGTCACACCTTCATCCCACAAAAGTTTTAAATCTTCAATAAGCGGCTGAAGATAAACATCTATGTTATTTCCAGGTTGTTTAGGCCCTGAGATTAACAAGGACAACATAATATACTTGCGCTTCATACACAATCACATAGGAAAATTATAAATCACCAAAAGAACTGGCCAAGTTTTATGTTGACAGCTTAGAGTGCCATAAGGATTCATCCCATCCGTACAACGTCCAAGTCGTAGATTCCTAACTTCTCCACCAAATTCAGGAAACTTTCCATCAATGGTTCTCCATTATGGAGAGTCACTCGGGTATCTAAGCATCCCATCTAATTTCCTCCCTTCCGCATGCCACCTCAGATGTTTTGCATCTTTTGCATTTGCAAATAGGCGTTTGAATCGTTGCACTATGGGTAAATACCAAACCGCCTTGGTAGCAGCCTTTTTTTTTATCATCCTTAGAAGAATCATTACCCTCCTGCTTGTACCAAGATGCTCCACACTTAGGACATGTGTGTAAATGTTCATTCTCATTTCAAAACAATACACAGTCATTTGGACATGTATGTATCTTCTTCACGTCCATACCTATAGGACACAACATCTTCTTTGCCTCGTACATGGAAGTTAGAAGTGGGAAGCTCGTTATTCACCGGAAGTATTTCTCATAAAAGTTTTAACAATTCTGTAAAACTCTTGTCACTCCATCCATTCTTTACTTTTAACTTGCACAACTTCAAAGTTGTTGACAACCTTGTCAACCTTGTATCATATCTTCCACCCTATCAATGTCCACATCATCTTCGTCATTATCGACCGATTTATCGCACTTGGTTGCATAATTTAGCCTTGAGCTACCAGTCATATCAGAGTCTATTCCCTCACCATGCCAAATCCACTTCGTATAACCCTTCTTAAAACCCTGACGAAATAAATGTTCACGCACTGTCTCCACGCTAGAATATTTTTTTAAATTATCACAAAGGCGGCATGGGCACACAATCATGTCTTCTTTTCCCTATTCCTTTTTGCTTTTTCGGTGTTCAACCGCACATGTAATAAACTCATTAACCCCTCTGACATATGCATCATCGGCACGCAATATATTGTACATCCATGTTTGACGATCCATGTATAACTAAGTAAGCACAACGATTGTACAGATAAAATCAGATGCGGACACATAATAGTTCGAGCATACATACTGATATTTTAAATAAGCCTGTAATAAATGTATTATTTTAATTAACAATGACTTACAGTACAAAGCAGCTGTCGGGCCGGAAGGAAGAAAGAAACCTGCAAAACTCAGCCAAGCAACGTAGCAAAAGTTATAACCTATGTACTTTCTTTTGGGAAAAGAGAGTTCAGAATATTAGGCCGAAGTAAAAAAGGCACTAGGAGAAGCTTCTTCTTAGAAAGAATATAATATGACACTGGACTTCGAGAATAGAGATATACTTTACTAATATTAGAGAATATGCGTCGGTTCTTTAAATAAGAGACGCAAATTCGTTATTAATTTATTTTTTAATTTTTTTTAAAGATTTAGCGTCGGTCCATTATCAAAAGTGATGCAAATTCTCCAAACCATTTGCGTCGGTTCTTTAAAACAAGCGTCGCAAATTCTTTATTGATTTTTTTTTAATTATTTATACATATTTTGCGTCGGTTCTTTAAAAAAAACCGATGCAAATAATCAAAACTATTTGCGTCGGTGTTTTATACTAATCGACACAAATGTTGAACTAATTTATTTTTTAAATATTTTCATAGAATTTGCGTCGGTCTTTTAAAAAAACCAATGCAAATAGTTTTCCTTTTATTTACGACAATGCCACCGCGCTACTATATGCGACAGTTCTATTAAACAACCGACGCAAATAAGGCGACGCATAAGACAGTTTTTGTACTTGTGATGCTACTTTATTTGAAGTGGTTAGAGGTTCACTACACAATCTTTTCTTATTTTGGGGGATGTCAATGGGATATAGAAAAAACACAATGGAAATATGATGACGATTTTTGCAGAGATTATTTGTTGAATTGTCTGTCGGATTGTTTGGTGGAGACATATATCAAGATGGAAACTACAAAACAAATCTGGGATAAGCTTGAAGCACAATTCAACAAAAAGGAGGAGATGTCAAAGTCTCACCTTGTGGACAAATTCATGGACTTCATGTGACGACCCCAGAATCCCTTACTGGATCAGGGCTTCGTCAAGAGAAGGAAAAGATAACCACACATCCATTCATATAATAATTACTGAAAGAAACGATATTAAAGAGTTATTACAACCCCAAATATTACATTGTCAGCGGAAGCTATTCTGTTTCTATACTATAATTCCAAACATCACTTTTCAGATCATCTGTCTTTCTTCCCTCCTTATTGGCATTACAAAGGCTAGCCAACCTCAGTAACCGATCATTTTTGCCTTTCCCTTGTCCGAGGGCTCAACCTTTATATTCTGTCCTACAAGGCATTAAAAGTCAATAAGAATGAGCGATTTACGCCCAGCAAGTATATAAATAATTTGGGAAAGCAAATCTGGAATGTTTCAAAGAATTCAATTCTGCTAAGAGGCTTAGTGAATCAATACTAATGCCTCAGAAATATTTAAGGAATCTTTAGGACTATTGATGAAAAACAATTGTGTAATCCTTCTTAAAACAAAGCATAACTTCCTTGAAGCAAAAATATCCATCGGGGGCTAAAATCGCTGGATCTGCTAACCATACGGTATACAGCTGGCCTAACTATGTCGGCATGATCCCTCCTTGTGTGAACGTACGTAGTCACATAATATT
>CM025786.1:56124360-56207161 GCA_014636745.2 Centella asiatica
GTCGGCATGATCCCTCCTTGTGTGAACGTACGTAGTCACATAATATTCCTCTAGGTCAGGTGAAGAACAAATCAGCACCTTTCCTTTCCTCTAGCCATCCATGTGGCATAACCCATTTAAGGGACAGGATTCTCATTGATTGCATAGATATAATATTGAAAAAAATAGCTGATATAACAAAGCTTCTTTATATCCATGCACTTTCATTTATATCATGCTAGCAGAAATTAAAGCATAGCATTATGATTCACAAGCAAATTAAATATCATAACTTTGTGCGCATGTCGAATCAATTGATTATGCGCTTAACTGAAATAAGCATAAGAGTGATAATATACTTGCCTCGGTCCTTTGCAACAAAGATTCAAATTCAACTTACTAGTGAGTGAAAGATTCTGTAAATTATGCAAGTAATATTTTAATACTTTAATAAGAATTTATGAAGGAAAATATGTATGTGATGTCCTTAAACTTTTACTGTTTTAACATCATAAAATAATTTTAAGAAAATAATGTTTTATAGTCTTGATAACAGACTATGCATCGGGGAATAATTTTCTCATTAACAAACTCGTCAGGGACTGATATCTTTAGCCATAAGAGACTAGGAATTTCCTTTATCAGAGACTAAGAAATCTCCTTCATCAGAGACTACAGAAATCTCCTTCATCAGAGACTACAGAATTTTCTTCATCAGAGACTACAAAATTTCCTCTGTCGGAGACTAAGAAATCTCCTTCATCAGAGACTAGGAAATTCCTCTATCGGAGACTATGGATGACGTCATCAAGGACTGAACTTAGCCTATCAGAGACTAAGGAATGACGTCATCAGGGACTAACAACTCATCAGGGACTGATGACATCATCTTAATTCTATCGGAGACTAAGGGTGACGTCATTCGAGAGTAAATAACCCGTCGGAGACTAATGACATCATCGGGGACTAAACTTTATCCTGTCGGAGACTAAAGCTGACGTCATCATCAAAGATTAACAGAATATCTCATCAGAGACTACGAATATCTCGTCAGAGACTAACAATATCTCATCAGAGATTAACAACATCTCATTAGAGATTAACAACATCTCATTAGAGATTAATATTAGAGCTTGCTTCTGCTATGATGGAAGACCTATCATGCTCAAACTCAGCTTATGTTGTCTTATGAAGATACAAAAGAATAAGAACTTAGCATAAACCTTTGATGCTATGCACGAAAGAAACTGAGTAGGGTTCCAGGTTCTTACCTTTTTGTTCTTAAGGGAGAAATCAAAGATGGTCTGAAAATAATTTTTCGAAAGAAGAACTTGAAAATTTATGGAGATGATAAGTTTAAACGAAACTCTGAAAAGAAAAATTTTGGTAAAGGAATTAAAATTTCATCTCGAATGAGGTATTTATAGAGTTCAAGAACAGTAAACTAAGGTTACGCATTGGAATAAAACGATTGGTTAATTTGGACGGTAAAACGGCTGTTCATCATGACTTCTTGACAGCAAACAGCTGCTGTCCTACATGCATGAAAACTTAGCCACCTAAACAGTTTCTAATCAAACACGTAATCACCAATGTTACGTAACCCTCTCCTCTTCCTCCATGCTGTTCAATATAATCTTATATGGGATTTGCTAATCCCCTTTTTCATACCTTTTTAAAGAACTTAACCTCATCATCATGGAAATCACATCATCATAAAAATTATCATTGTAGATATGAATTTATCATTCATACTTAAAAAGGCAATCTTCCATGCAAAAATATAATAATGTAAAATAAAATTATTTCTTATCATAAAATACATTTAAAATTTTCGGGTTCTCACACTTCAAATTCCATGATGACAAATTCATGTTGCCTCAGGTAACTCATCTTGAAAATTTAGTCACTAAATTAAATAATGAAGATATTCCTGTTTGTGAGAAGTTTTTGTCTGGTACAATTATTTATAAATTACCAAGTTCATGGAAAAAAATTTAAAACTGATATGCATCGTGAAAGATGCAAGTGAGTCTGTCTAGCTTAAAATGATTTATACGAATCGGAGATGAAAGTAGAGCTAGATGTAATGAGGAGTCTGTTAGACAGAAGAGGCAGCTGCTAACATGATTAATAGGCCCAAATTTATGTCTAAGTTCAAAAAGTATAAGCAAAAGACTACTAAGAGTGAACCCAAGGAATTGCAAGTTGATAAAAAAATTAAGAAAAATAAGAAATATGTTAAATCTTTTAATTACGATACTTGGGGTCACTATGCATCTGAGTGCAATCTCCCAAAGAGGACTAAACCTAATACACCAAAGGAGAAGGTAAACATTGTGACTAATTAGATTGAGCCTACCAACTTTATTGGAATGGTTGGTAATGACAATGCCAGATCTACTCTAGAATGATGGTTAGATTCGGGGGCAACTTGCCATGTTTGCACAGACAAGAAACTTCTTACTAATGTGAATTAGGTACAAGAGACAGTTACCGTGGCTGATGGGAAATCAATGGATGTGTTATATAATGGGACTACTAGCTTGGCTCTTTCATCAGGTAAGTGTTTAATTTTGAAAGATGTAAAGTGTGTGCTTGCATTAACTAAGAATTAAATTTCTATTAATATGTTATGTGATGTTGGCATGTTTATAACTTTCGCTAGTGCTAGAGTAACTTTATCTGTTAACTCTTATTATTTTGGATGTGCATATCCAGTTCATGTCATATTTAGGTTGAGTTTAGCAAAAGACATGATTAATCAGGTTTCCTCTAGATTACTTGGTCCTAAAATGTTACATTATAGATTGAGACATCTTAATTATCACAAATTGAAATCTCTTGCTAAAACTTATAATTTTTCACTTAATAAATCTATAAAATTTGATAGATGTGAGGTGTGTGCTCAAACTAAGATTACTAGAAAACTTTTTTGTTCTGTTCATTTTCTAGGAGTACATAACTTCTTGAGTTGATACATTTTGATGTTTGTGATTTTCAAAAGTATGTTTCACGTGGTGGTTGAAAGTATGTTGTCACTTTTATAGATGATTGCTCTAGATACTCTTTTATTTATTTGTTAAAGTCTAAAGATGAGGTTTTGATAAGTTTAAGGAGTTTAAAAGTAGAGTTAAGAATCAATTGAATCTTAAAATTAAAAGACTAATATTGGATAGAGGAGGAGAATATAGATTAGCTTGATTTAAGGAATTTTGTGGGTCAAATGGCATAATCCTTGAAAAGTCTAGTCCTTTTACACCACAATCGAATGGTGTAGCCAAATGAAAGAACTGAACTCTAACAAAAATGTTAAATTCTTTATTGTTGTTTTCTGGCATGCCTTATTGTTATTGGGGTGAAGCGGTCTTATATTCTATTCATATTCTAAATAAGTTACCTCATTCTAGTCTCTCTACAACTCCTCATGAGATATGGCACAAAAAACCGTATAATTTTGAAGATCTTAAGGCTTGGGGTTGTATTGCTTATGTTAGGATACCTGACCCTAAGAGACATAAAGTGGGACCTAGAACAACTATGTGTATTTTTCTAGGACGTGCAGAAGATAGTGTAGTTGATAGATTTTTGGACCTATCAACTAATTTAATAATATAGTCTATGGATGCTATATACTTTGAGGATAAGTTTCTTAGAAATAAAGGCATTACCTTACCTGGTGAGATTGAATTAGTTGTAGATTCTGAAGAAATAAATAAACCGAACTTGACTAATTCAAATCCCACAAGCGCACCTAATCTTACTGACACTATTCCCACAGAGATGTCTAGGAGAGTACCTATGAGAGATAAAGTACCTAGAGATTTCGGTGAGGACTTTGTGATCTACCAATTAAAGAAAGATCCATCAAGCTATAATGAAGCTATTACAGAATAACACCTGGAAGTTAGTTGACCTACAAAAGGGGGTTACGACAATTATAAGTGGGTATTGAAGAAGAAACTTAATCTTGACAGAACGATAGCCATGTATAAAGCATGTCTAGTAGCTAAGGGTTATACTCAGGTTAAGGGAGTGGATTATTTGATGTCTATTCACCTGTCTATCATATTGCTACGATAAGGATTCTTCTTGCAATAGCCTCAATTGAAAAATATGTTGTGCACCAAATGGATGTAAAAACAACATTTCTAAATGGTGATCTGAATGAAGAGGTCTATATGGAAGGAAAATAAAGTTTGTAAACTTATTAAATCCTTGTACGGACTAAAACAAGCACCTAAATTATGGCATGAAAAGTTTGACATAATGGTAAAGCGCTTAGGATTTGTTGCTAGTGATTGTGATAAGTGTCTTTATTTCCGTTATATGTTGAATAAGGTTGTGATTATTTGCTTGTATGTCGATGATATGTTGATCTTAGGAACAGATGACATTATAGTGAATGATGTCAAAGTTACCTTGTCAAAAGAGTTTAACATGAAAGAACTTGGAGTTGTTGATAATATCTTAGGCATTAGAGTGAGTTTTAATGAGCAAGGTATTTACCTTAGTCAATTTCACTATATTGAAAATTTGTTAAATAAATGGGGGTACAGTGAGTGTGAAATGATTGAGACACCTTTTGATAGTAATAAACGGCTAAAGCCTAATGAGGGCAAGACTGTTAGACAATTGGAGTATTCTCAATTAGTCGGTAGTCTCATGTATGCGATGACTTGCACTAAGCCTGACATAGCTTTTGCTGTTAGCATGTTAAGTAGATACACTTATAATTCTGGAATTGAACAATGGAATGCCTTAGATTGATGAGATACCTTAAGGGTACTCGCGATTATGCTTTGTATTATAAAGGTTATCCTCCTACGTTAGAAGCTTTTTCTGATGCCTCTTGGTGCCCAGATGTGGGTGATGCTAGATCTACCAGTGGTTATTTGTTTACACTAGGTGGTGCAACAGTTTTTTTGGAAATCTAACAGACAAACTAATATTGGTTTGTCATCTATGAAAATGGAACTTTATGCATTAGCTTCAGCTGCAGATGAAGCAGAATGGACGAAGGATTTGTTAACAGATATTCCAATGAAAAGGTTAAAAGTCAATTCTTTATTGATATTTTGTGATAATCAAGCTGCGCAAAGAATTGCAACGACCACTCTTTTTAATCCTAAAAGGATGATGTTGAGGCTTAAACAAGCTAAATTATGTTATCTCATTGATCGTGGGATCATCACTGTTGTTGATGTGAGATATAATACCCCAGATTTAGGCAATTACCATTATAACATTAAGACTGTTAATAAATAAATTTTGGTCAAATTTATTTGTGTGTATAAGAAATTATTTCTTCAAAAATACCAAAAGAAATAATTTTTAGTATTATTACAACTATTATTAAATTAATTTCTGGTATAAAATATTACCCGACTTAATTTATATGAATTGTTACTATTGCTATTACGGGAAAAAGGTTAAGTAATGACCCCTTAATCAGTAATCATTACAGGTGTTGAAGTTCTCTTCCATGAGTAAGCATTGCAAGAGCCGAGTCATTAGTAGTTTGTACCACCATTTGACACCTATTAGTAACTCATACTTATCATACTTACAACTGTAATTGTTAGCATATTGTAGTAATTTAGTAGATTTCAAGTCCGATGTTAATCTAAGTGAGAAATATCTTAGATATTTTCATTTCCTAAGCGCCTATATAAGGAGACCACTGCTACTCATTTTCTTCACAACACTCTCTCAAACACATAAACTCCTTCAACCCACGATAATATTCCTATTACTTGTTCTGTAGTATCAGAAGCTTACCAGGCAAATATTAAGAGCTTTTATTAAGTTATGTATTTTCATTATTAGCCGTTTAGCTTGAATAGAAACCTGCATGAAACCTTGAATTATATTAGAGATAAACCACATGGGTAATCTCTATACTCTTAGAAATATTCTTCATATTGTTAGTCTCTGATGGGTAAAACATGTTAGTCCCCAATGGACAAAACATGTTAATCTCCAATGACAAAATGTCTTAGTCTTCGATGACAAAACATGTTAGTCTCCGATGAATAAATTGTTAGTCTCCGATGAATAAACATGTTAGTCTTCGATGAATAAACTGTTAGTCTCCAATGAGTTTAATGCTGCCGAGTTTGGCGATGAACAAATCATCCCCTGACAACCAAGAGAGTTTGGCAATAGTCAAGTTTAATACCGACAAGTTTGGCGATGAACAAATCATCCCCTGACGAGTAATATCCACTGATAAGTAGTTATCCCTGACGGGTGGTCTATCCCCTGACGGGCAATGCATCCCCTGACAGGTAGTTATTCCCTGACGAGTAGCTAACTACTGACGGGTAGTTACCCACTGATGAGTAAATTATCCCATGATGTGTAATTTATCCCCTGATGGTAAATATCCCCTGATGAGTAAATCATCTACTGACAGCTATCTCCTGATGGCTGTGAACTCTACCCTGATTGCATAAAGCTTATCCCCTGACAAGTAGAATCCATCCCCTGACGCAGATTTAGCATGACTTAAATATTATAACTTTATTACCTAAGCATAGTAGTATATAGTTCTAATTTTTGTTAATCATTTATGATTCATAAAATAGATTTCGCAGACCTATCATATGTTTATCACCCCGGTCAAGGCAAGTAATGTATTTGTTATTATTTTTCCAATGTATAACTTAGTTGTTTAGTTATATATAATTTATTTCCACGTGATATATTTATCATATTTTCAATATATCACACAAATATTTATATAGATATAAAGGTAAGTATGATGTTTATTTGAAATTAAACACATGATCAATCAATTCGATCTGTGTCAAGCTATGGCAGGCAACTGCTTAAACTTTTCTTCTTACGTATACTTAATTGTTTCATATGCTTACTGATAAAGAATTAATTACTCAACTAAAGCTAATACTATTTTGAGAAGTACTCAATTTTAATATCTTGTTTACAAGCATTTATCGGTTTCATGTTAATACATAACATTTTGAGCTATTTAGTTTTTCCAAGGTTAATAAATACCTTATGACTTCACTAAGACTATAAGGATGTTGTGTGATCGCCTTGGTAAGTCTCCTGATGTCAATACCCTCACTGAAATTACAAAGATGCTATGCAGTCACCTTGGTAAATTTCACCGAGGTGTCAAAATCCTATCCACTATAAGGACTTTACTATGAGTAGGGGAATCAACCCGGATATGAGAATGGATACTCTATTCTACTGGGTCCATGAGAATGTAGATGTAATTAATTCTACTATTAAATGTCATACGTGTGTACATAGTAGACCACAATGAAATAGCATTGGCCCGCTATTGTCATGTGGTAAGAGATATTCTCAGTAGGCCCTTGTGCCGAATAGAATTGACGATCAAGTAAGTCATAGTACTGAAAGACGTCTGAGGACTTATGTGGATTCCTTATTTCTTCATTTCAGAGGCATGATATTGTCAATATTTCTTCTATCCAAAGATATGGATTCTCTCAATCGGAATTCATCAGTTGAGGAAGAAGGTTCTAAGGGTAAAGAAAGGTCATGTCAGTACCAGTAGATCTGGCAGTCCGGGGCTCATAAATAAAATTTTCGGTTGGTTTGATCTTGTTTTGTTTTTCAAGAAAAAGATATGTTATTCCGCTGCTAAGAACTTTCAAAATAATGTTTGTAATAATTATTGTGTAGACTCCATTTTCAATTATTATTATACAGAAAAGAGGTTTTTGTGTGATAGCTCTTTGTATTCCCCCTTTGGCAACCCAATTTTCCACCGAAAGGCCTAAGTCTGAACTGTTAATATTAGATTGACGACGTTGGTTTATAGTTGGGAAACTGGGGTTGTCACATGAGATCTAATAACAATGTAGAGGACGCTCTTACAAAGGGCTTACTGAGGGATCGTGCTTATAATATTGTGATTCAGATGGGATTAAGAGCTATGGAAAAGAGTCTTATGAGATATAATTGACCTTTTATAATTGTAATTCCAATCTATATAAGCATGTTATTTGATATGACTTGATGTTGTGATTTCTTTATATCATTCCAAATTTGAAGATATGTCAATCATGACTTGTTGTGTCATTTCAAATTTGATGATACATCATACTAAAACTATGTTGGGTATGAAATTATAACATTCCAAAAAGAGACATGTGTGGTTCTTATCTTTAAATGAGAGAAACCATAATGGAACAAGTTCTATGTGTTGGAAGGTTATTGGTGATGCTTAATAGTTTTATTATGTGATTGGTACTAAGTTCTTTAGTATTGAACTAGATACTTTTATATTAAACTATTTTTTGTTGTGGTACTATGTTTCCTTTATTTGAACTAGATACTTGCATCATCTTTGTGATTCATACTATGTTCATTTTTGTTGAACTAGATACTTATACTAATTGGCAAAATGGATTTGAATTCATTTTGAGAAGTGTCTCATATGAAATTCTTTGTGTTAAATTGTCAATTGCAGGAAATGATGGTACTGGGGGAGATCAAGTGTATTTCTATATGGAGAATGATGATCTACTAAACGAGTAGAACCTATTGGCGTAACTGAATCTCTGAGTCTTACTATTGTTCTATTTATTTTATTTAGATATTATTTTCCTACGCGTTGACTTATTCATTTGTTGAATTTCTTTTTGTTTCAAAACCTAAATACTTAGATTTGGTTTGATTCAGACATGTATGGATGATTTTATTTGAATTTAGTTTCATGATACTTTGGTATCGTGTGTTCATGTATGATTTGTTTTTATTCTTATATTTAGAACATAAGAGTAGGTTTTTCGATAATATGTTCAAAATATATTAATAATAACAATTTGATAAATATTAATTATACTTTATTTTTAGTTCATTTTTTGTGTTTGCATATTGCTTATTTGAGTCAAACAAGTTATATTTGAGTTTAACTAGCAATTATGATAATTCATTTAATCTGGGGAAAAAATTCATGGTAGTCATCGTTAAAATATGAAGTTATTCACCAAGATTTTAATGTTGAGAATTGTTTATGAAATCAATCTGTAGCATGTAATTTAAGTGTACATGTTAATATTAGAAATTTGTAAACATATGAATGATAATTTAATTTGGGATAAATTAGTCGAATGATATTCCTAAGATGGTGTAGCATTTAAGATGTAATTTATTTTTAGATTAATTGTGTTTGGAATTGAATTGTGATTATTTTGTATAAATAATAAAAAATGCACGCACACACACAAATAAAAGCACACACCTGTATTTTATTTTATTTTAGAAATCATTTCTTTTATAAGAGAAATAATTTTTAATAATATCAAAAGCAATCATTAAATGATAACGAAGGTAGCTCACACATTCCCTTCACTGAACCAAACTCTGAATCTAAAATTGATTGTTTCGCATATCAAAAGTTTTTATTAATAATGTTTGAGTCATTCAAAGTGAGAAGCAAACAAATAAATAAATTATGTTAAATTGTAGATGCTACATCGGTGTGACTTGACACACTCAAATTAAATCTATCACGTGGTGACTCTTATTATTAAATGGTTTTTCACTTTTGTTGCATTTGATAAAACATTCAATTTCTGAAATTAAATAAGAGATTTTGAAATATAATCAAACACTTAAATAATAAAAAAAAAAAACAACAATCTCTTCATTTACATTTCGGGAAATCCTTGACATGATAGTTGTCGACTTTTTAGTTGAGAGTTTGGGCTGTCAAATGTTATTAAATTTTATTTCCCTTTTCAAACTAATTTTTCCTTAAAATTTTTGTTATATGTTGTATATATAAATTGCCCATGCATAATTATTTTTATTCAAACAAATGATTGAATTGTGAGTGCAAAAACCTTAACGATGTTGATTACTCAGAGGTCTCTCTCTCTCTCTCACACACACATATATACAAACACATGCACTCTCATATATATATATATATATATATATATATAAAGAGTCTGCCGCCTTAAATAATTGTCACTAAAATTATTCGTGAAGCCTCCTCTGTTATGACACAACCAAGACAAAGTCTCACAAATGCAAGAATTTCCTTAGAGCGAGAATTTTCTAGATAGAAAAAGTTCTAGAGAGAAGTCACAACACTCTTGTTTGTCCTGTGGAATAATTGTCGAAAGGGGGTTGAATTCAATTTCTACCTTTTCTTTGAATCAAACTGTTTATTATAATTTAAAACTCAAGAACAGTTATATCACCTTACTAAAATGTTGAGACAATTAAAACAATAAATAAAAATGCAAGATAAGAATATCAATCAACAATATGTATTTTTATTGTTAATCAATTTGAATCTTTACACTTCTTTCTAGTAGTGATTACCAACCGCAAATAACTCTGTTGAAAATAACAGCTACACTCTAGAAAATGATTTCTAGTTTCTCTCAAATTATGAAAAATTTGCTTCTCTGAAGTTATGAAAAACTTGCTTCTCTCTGTAAGTTTATTACAGTTGCTATTAATCTGAGATAATATGTATACTTGTGTTTTTCTGTATCTCAGTGATGTTCTTGTTAGTATTTATCTCAGTTGCTCTATATCTCTATTTATAGACATAGCTCTCTTGCGTAACTCTGTCCCATAACTTCTTCTTTTTGCATGACCTTCTTTGCACGTCAACCTGTTATGTAGCATCTCTCGTGTATCAGCACATCAGCTCCCTTATTTTCCTCTTGGAGTTCCCATGATAAGTTATATCTGCAGTGAATAACTTATCTCTATAAGCTTCCATGGTTTTGATTGGACCATCTTCCATATTTTCCTCCTTCAAGTTTCTGTAAGTTATCTTTGCAGTTTCACACTAGCAACTATATACACATGCTAGTGTAAAAGTATGACTTATCTCCATATTTTACTTTATCAGTGTTCACACCTACAGTGTATAACTTATCTCCTTGAAACTTCTTCGGTAGCCAGTCTCTCCTTATTGGACCACCATCCATATTTTAATTACACCGTCTTTAACTTGAGTCAATAGATTTGTGAACTCAGTTATGTGTCATCTCATATATCATTTTTAGTCTCTGATCATTTTATCCCCTGATGGATAGTCTCTGGTGCCAAGAAATCCATCCCCTGATGCCAAGAAACCAATCCCCTGATGCCAAGAAACCTATCCCCTTATGCCAAGAAACCTATCCCCTGATGTCGAGAAATTTATCCCCTGACGCCGAGAACTTATCCCCCGATGCCTAGACTATAGTGATAGGTAAATGACTTTGACATTAGTTAACTTTTCTTAAGACTACTTCAATTCAATGAGGAGTCTTTGCCTTAGTCTTTGGTAGCTTCAACATTAGTCTCTGATAGTACAAACTTTAGTCTCCGACAAGCTAAGATTTTAGTCTCTGATAGGCTAAAATTTTAGTCTCTGACAAGCTAATTTCCTTAGTCTCCGATAGGCTTAAATTTTAGTCTCTAGCAGACTAGAATTTTAGTCTCCGACAGGCTAATTTCCTTAGTCTCTAACAAACTAACTCTTAGTCTCTGATAGGCTAAATTTAGTCTCCGATAAGAAAAAACTTAGTCTCTGATACGCTAATTCCTTAGTCTCTGACAGACAAACTCTTAGTCTCTGATAGGCTAAATCTTAGTCTCCATTAGGCCAAAACTTAGACTTCGATATGCTAATTTTGCTTGACCAACTTTGACTTTTGTTGAACTCTCCAAATGCATTCCTTTAATCTCTAATGCTCACCTGTAGTCTTTGATAGTAGTTTCTCATAGTGCACTACTATAGATACATGTACAATTACAAATCAAACAATTCTAAGTGTTTATACATCATCATCAAATACTATAATTCCTAACAATCTCCCCCTATATATGATTATCAATGATAAATATAAATCAAGGTTTGATGATGATGTCAAAACACAACCTTATGACACCATTTCTTAGAATTGAATTAAAACATGTAAAAACATAATTGTACATGAACTTAACAGTGATGGTTTTGTTGTTTCAGTTCCTCAATGCCCAACAATCAATCTGTTAACATTTTTAACAATTCTCCCTCTGTCTTTATCAAAATTACTCTTTGTTCCCCCTGTCTTGATCATTCTCCCCCATTTTGACATCAACATCTTAATGTTAGAGGGTAGAAATCACTAGTAGTAGGAAGAAATTGTTTGAGATTTTTTTGAAGGTCATTGATTATGAAGTATTGGAGCTTCATGTTGTAGTTTCTTTGATCAATGCTTCAAAAACATTCTGTGAGTACAACTACACTTGACCTATGTGTGATCAAATATTTTAATATGAAGTATGTTGCTGCATCATAAAATAATCTTGTGTTGTTTGCATCCAACCAAACGTACACAGGTTCTTCTCTTAGTATCCTCTAATATTTTATTAGAATTGGGGATCAGAGAATACATAAGCTGAAAAGGTGATGTATGAAATAATTTCTCTCTATTCTTTTCATCAAAGATCTCATCCTTGCTCACACCCTCTCCTTTTGCCCAACATTTAAAAGTCAGCCTCTCACACTTACTTTCATAAAAAAAAAATTGCTTTAATTTCTTTTTCCTCACCTTTTTCCAGACAGAAGGTTTGACTCTCATTTTGAATTTTCTCAAGCTCACTATAAATATTAAATCTTTTTGTTGTAGGTGATTTGGAGTGGTGTAAAAAATATAAGAAGTAAATGTTTTGTATAAGTGGATGTTTGATAAAGTACAAGTGTAGTATCCATTGATTACTTGAGAGCTGCTATTTGTTTTAGCTTCAAGAATTGACTTCTTTGATGATTGGACTATCAAAGAATCTGAAACCAATAGAATTATAAAAAATTTCATTGCTTCTAAAGAAATATTAAAGAGAGAAGAAGAAATAATAAGGGTAGAATTTAAGTATTGGTTACTCCTCTTGAATAGAGAAAAGAGAAGCATCAATGTGAGACCCTGTGTGTGCAGTTAGTGACATGTTGATCATTGCTCACACCCTCACCTTTTGCCCGACTTTTACAAGTTTGCCTCTCATACTTACTTTCTTAAAAAAAAAAAATTGCTTTAATTTCTTTTTCCTCACCTTTTTCCAGACACAAGGTTTGACTCCCATTTTGAATTTTGTCAAGCTCACTAAAAATATTAAATCTTTTTGTTGTAGGTGATCTGGAATGGTGTAGAAAATATAAGAAGTAAATGTTTTGTATCAGTAGATGTTTGCTAAAGTACAAGTATAGTATCCAATGATTACTTGAGAGCTGCTATTTGTTTCAGCTTCAAGAATTGACTTCTTTGATGATTGGACTATCAAAAAATTTGAAACCAATAGAATTATAAAAAATTTCATTTCATTGCTTCTAAAGAAATATAAAAGAGTGAAGAAGAAATAATAAGGGTAGAATTTAAGTATTGGTTACTCCTCTTGAATAGAGAAAAGAGAAGCATCAATGTGAGACCCTGTGTGCGCATTTAGTGACATGTTGATCATTGCTCACACCCTCTCCTTTTGCCCGACTTTTACAAGTCTGCCTCTCACACTTACTTTCTTAAAAAAAATTGTTTTAATTTCTTTTTCCTCACCTTTTTCCAGACACAAGGTTTGACTCTCATTTTTAATTTTGTTAAGCTCACTAAAAATATTAAATCTTTTTGTTGTAGGTGATCTGGAGTTGTGTAGAAAATATAAGAAGTAAATGTTTTGTATAAGTGGATGTTCTATAAAGTACAAGTGTAGTATCCACTGATTATTTGAGAGCTGCTATTTGTTTCATCTTCAAGAATTGACTTCTTTGATGATTGGACTATCAAAGAATCTGAAACCAATAGAATTATAAAAAATTTCATTGCTTCTAAAGAAATATCAAAGAGAAAAGAAGAAATAATAAGGGTAGAATATAAGTATTGGTTGTGACGACCCCAGAATCCCTCACTGGATCAGGGCTTCGTCAAAAAAAGGAAAAGATAACCACACATCCATTAATAGAATAATTACTGAAAGAAATGATAATAAAGAGTTATTACAACCCAAAATATTACATTGTCAGCGGAAGCTATTCTGTTTGTATACTATAATTCAAAACATCACTTTTCAGGTCATCTTCCTGTCTTCCCTCCTTATTGGCATTAGAAAGGCTAGCCAACCTCAGTAACCGATCATTTTTACCTTTCCCTTGTCCGAGGGCTGAACCTTTATATTCTATCCTGCAAGGCATTAAAGTTCAACAAGAATGAGCTATTTACGCCCAGGAAGTATATATATAATTTGGGAAAGCAAATCTGGAATGTTGCAAAAAATTCAATTCTGCTAAGAGGCTTAGTGAATCAATACTAATGCCTCAGAAAACTTTAAGGAATCTTTAGGACTACTGATGATAAACAATTGTTTAATCCTTCTTAGAGCAAAGCATAGCTTCTTTGAAGTAAAAATATCCATCGGGGGTTAAAACCGCTGGATCTGCTAACCATACGGTATATAGCTGGCCTAACTGTGCCCGCATGATCCCTCCTTGTGTGAACGTACGTAGTCACATAAAATTCCTCTAGGTCAGGTGATGAACAAATCAGCACCTTTCCTTTCCTCTAACCATCCATGTGGCATCACCATTTAAGGAACATAGCATTCTCATTTATTGCACAGATATAATATTAAAAAAAATAGCTAATATAACAAAGCTTCTTTATATCCATGCATTTTCATTCATATCATGCTAGCAGAAATTAAAGCATAGCATTATGATTCACAAGGAAATTAAATATCATATCTTTGTGTGCATGTCGGATCAATTGATCATGCACTTAACTGAAATAAGCATAAGAGTGATAATATACTTGCCTCAGTCCTTTGCAACAAAGTTTCAAATTCAACTTACTGGTGAGTGAAAGATTCTGTAAATTATGCAAGTAATATTTTAATACTTTAATAAGAATTTATGAAAGAAAACATGTATGTGATGTACTTAAACTTTTACTGTTTTAAAGAATAATATCATAAAATAATTTTAAGAAAATAATGTTTTATAGTCTTGATAACAGACTATGCATCGGGGAATAATTTTCTCGTTAACAAACTCGTCAGGAACTGATATCCTTAGCCATCAGAGACTAGGTATTCCCTCTATCGGAGACTAAGAAATCTCCTTCATCAGAGACTGCAGGATTTCCTTCATCAGAGACTATGGAATTTCCTTCATCAGAGACTATGGATGACGTCATCAAGGACTGAACTTAGCCCATCGGAGACTAAGGAATGACGTCACCAGGGACTGATGACGTCATCTTAATTCTATCGGAGACTAAGAGTGACGTCATCGGAGACTAACTTCTCATCAAAGACTGATGACGTCATCAGGGACTAAACTTTTGCTTGTTAGAGACTAAAGCTGACGTCATCCGAGAGTAAATAACTCATCAGAGACTGATGACGTCATCTTAACTCATCGGGGACTAAGGATGATGTCATCATCAGAGAGTAACAACATCTCATCAGAGACTAACAATATCTCATCAGAGACTAAAATTATCTCGTCAGAGACTAAGAATATCTCATCAGAGACTAAGAATTATCTCGTCAGAGACTAAAATTATCTCGTCAGAGACTAAAAATATCTCATCAGAGACTAAGAATATCTCATCAGAGACTAAGAATTATCTCGTCAGAGACTAAGAATATCTTATCAGAGACTAAGAATTAGAGCTTGTTTTTGCTACCATGGAAGGCTTATCATGAACAAACTCAGCCTAGGAGGTCTCATGAGAATGCAGAAGAATATAAACTTAGCATAAATCTTTGATACTATGCACGAAAGAAACTGAGTAGGGTTCCAAGTTCTTACCTCTTTGTTCTTAAGGGTGAGATCAAAGCTGATCTGAAAATAATTTTCCGAAAGAAGAACTTGGAAATTTATGGAGATGATAAGTTTAAACGAAACTCTAAAAAAAGAAATTTTGGTAAAGGAATTAAAATTTCATCTCGAATGAGGTATTTATAGAGTTCAAGAGCAGTAAACTAAGGTTGCGCATTGGAATAAAACGATTGGTTAATTTGGACGGTAAAATGGCTGTTCATCATGACTTCTTGACAGCATACAACTGCTATCCTACATGCATGAAGACTTAGCCACCTAAACAGTTCCTAATCAAACACGTAATCACCAATGTTACGTAACCCTCTCCTCTTCCTCCATACTGTTCAATATAATCTTATATGGGAATTGCTAATCCCCTTTTTGATACCTTTTTAAGGAACTTAACCTCATCATCATAAAAATTTTCATTGTAGATATGAATTTATCATTCATATTTAAAAAGGCTAACTCCATGCAAAAAAATATAATAACACAAAATAAAATTATTTCTTATCATAAAATACATTTAAAATTTTCGGGTTCTCACATTGGTTACTCCTCTTGAATAGAGAAAAGAGAAGCATCAATGTGAGACCCTTTGTGTGCATTTAGTGACATGTTGATCATTGAACAGAGCATGTTTCTTCTTCTTCTTGTAAAAGGTATTTATATATGTGATCATTGTAGACTTTCTGTGTCCTTCGAGGTGGACTATTTTTGTAACGACCCGGAAAATTTGTTTATCTATAAATAATTTATTTATTCATTTTTTTTCTATATATATTAACATGTATAAGTTAATATATGATGTTTTTGAATGTCTAAATATTTTTGGACCCATTAAAAGGGTTGTTGTTGTTTGATTTTTGGTTGCAAGGATAAGCAATGATGTTTATATTTGATGACGTCATTGTGTACGTATGCTAATTTGATTAATAAGCTGCTTGTGTGTCATCAAGTGGATTAAACGTATGTGCGTGAAGGACAGCAGGCTTATTACGATGCTTAGCTGCTAAGAATCATGATGAGTAGCTGTTTTACCGTCCAGATTAACTAATCATTTTATTTCAAAGCTTAATCTCAGCCTCCTATAAATACCTCATTCGGAGGAACATTTCAGTCTCTTTTCTAAAGATTTCCTTTTCCAAAGTTCTTCTTTAAACCTACCATCTTCGTTTAATCTCAAGTTATCTCTTTTGGACAATCACTTTCAAACAAGCTTTGATCTCTTTCGTCAACCCAGGAGGTAAGAATCTTAAGTTCTCTTTTGCCTTTCTTTTTGCTTGGTATCCAAGAAGTTTAGCTGTAGGAGCAAGTCTTTAAGAAAGAAAAATATTCTTTCGTGTCTAGAAGTGTTGTTCATAGCTTAAAGCATGTTGAGAGTTGATTTATGGAGTTGTAGTTGAGATCACCACCCTTGGAGGAATGAGGAAGACGACCCTGTATCTGAGACGAGGTCCAACTTAGTCTCTGATGGGTTGGAGTTAGTCTCCGATGAAGGAATTGTTAGTCTCTGATGAGATGTTGTTAGTCTCTGATGAGATGTTGTTAGTCTCCGATGAGATGTTGTTAGTCTCTGATGAGATGTTGTTAGTCTCTGATGAGATGTTGTTAGTCTCTGATGAGATGTTGTTAGTCTCTGATGAGATGTTGTTAGTCTCTGATGAGATGTTGTTAGTCTCTGATGAGATGTTATTAGTCTCTGATGACGTCAGCATCAGTCCCTGACTGTGTTGATGTTAGTCTCTGATGACGTCACCCTTAGTCCCCGATGGGTTAAGATGATGTCATCAATCCCTGTTGAGATTATTAGTCTCTGATGACGTCATCCTTAGTCTCCGACAGACTAAAGTTTAGTCCCCGATGACGTCATCCGTAGTCTCTGATGAAGGAATAATTAGTCTCTGATGATGACGTCACCCTTAGTCTCCGATGAGTTAAGATGACGTCATCAGTCTCTTATGGGTTTAATAATCTCCGATGACGTCATTCCTTAGTCTCCGATGAGTAAAGATGAGTAAAGATGACGTCATCCTTAGTCTCTGATGAGGTAAATAGTCTCTGACGAGTGAAATTTTCCCCGATGGGCAACCTCATGCCCTGATAACCATTTTCTATATGAATAGCCATCTATTAAGTATGGATTTCTCATGATATACCCACAATGATGTTATGCAGAAACCTTTTTCCACAGATATAGTGAACTTTAGCTAAAGACCAAGGCAAATATATATTCATTCCACTTCTTTCTTACGGATTACGTATAATCATTGATTCGATTTACGTAAATGAATGATGTTGATGCCTATGCATGATGATAATCTCTTTTATGATTAAGTAACTTACGATCATTGAATCTGATGTGCGTGAAAAAAATGTTGATGTTGTAACTATGTGTTATTGGGTATTTGCTAGTTGTTTAATGTTCCTAGCACACCAAATGATGATAAATATGATGTTTGGGTGTTGCAAGTCATGGACTTGTATGCACACCCAAGTAACTTCTGTATGGATATATAGTTCCGCCTGTGATGATCACTGTCTTTTAATTGTTAAGCACGCCAATATGTGTTGTTGGCAGTCGCTGCTTTTAATTGATTAGCACGTCCAGGCTATTCAAAATTGAGAAAATGTTTACAAGAAGATATATCCATATGGAAAGTTAAGGGGCCGTTGAATACTTTCTCCTGGTATTCTGGCCAATGATGATAAAGAATAATAGACCGAGGCAAGGCATCGGTAATGAGACTTTCCGCAGACCATATGCTTTCTGCGAAGGACTACGTATGTCAAATGATGAATCAAACGACCAGGCTGACCAGCTGGGATGAAATTTGATTATGTAAGGAAGTCAGATAATGATTAGTCTGGTCAGGTGATGCATTATCTGATGAAGAGAGGGCGAATCAAGGTTTATTTGTTAAAGAGGGATAACCCATTGATATCACTCGGGAACCCTAAATGACACATGATGATTGATTTTTCAGGAGGTGTTGGCATTGCTTCGCCCAACCTCAATGAATACTAAAGCTTTTGAATTATCTTTTCTTCTAGCTTATGAATATATATTTGCTGAGCGTAAACGCTCATGTGGAATGCTATGAATGTTTTTCAGGTTATGTCGTGAAGGTTGAGTCCCCTAAGAGAGGGAAGGAAATAATTGCTTAAGTATGATTAAGTTGTAAGGCCTTATGAGCCATCTAGAGTTTTGTTTCCACTGCAGCTTGTTTATTTTCAAGCTTTGAGGTTTTGTAAGATGATGTGGACCTTAAGATTTTGTAATAATGTATTTTGGGAATATATTTCCCACAGGTATGTTGTTAAGACTTGACTGTGTTTTTTTTTATTTGCTGTTGTGAGGTTGTGTTATAGTTTTCTGGTGCAGCCCGGGGTTCCAGCCTGGGGATCTCGGGGACTGTCACCCAAATGGCTGACAGTGTCCGGGGCCCGGCTTGGGGAATTTTTAGGGGCGCCACAATTTTCAATAGATATAGCCTTTTGAGAGGTTGCACCTAGAGATATGTTTTTTCCTTTTAGAACTTAATATTCTTTTGAGAGAATATTAAGCTGTCTCCAAGGGTTCTCATTGTTCCTTATTTCTTCCTTTAAATTTTCTCTAAATGCTCACCCTCCCCCTCAACTATTACTAGTTGTGGTTGTTTTCTTTTTACAACATTTATGTTTTGAGAGATAAAAGAGGTGACTTTTGATATATACTTGTTTTTAGAGATTTTTGCTACTTGGGTAGAAGGTATTGAATCATTACTAACATCCTTCATTGTAGCAGAATTAGAAGAAATAAAGAATAAAGTAGTAGAGAGTTAAGACATACTTGAATCAGCTATGACAAGATCCGTAAATAGATGATAAATAATAAATATAAGGAATCCTACATAGTATAAAAGTTTCTCTACTATATATATAATTAGGAGTTAATTATCCATTGACAGTTAAACTATTGGAGGATAATTAGCCACTGTTGCATTATCATCAGTTAATAATTATCCTTTAATAAGAACAATTATTGACTAATGCTTCACAGTGTTATTATCTTTATGAACAACCAATTTTGTTAAAAGATAACTTCAACTGCTTCATTTAGCTATTAATTAGTCTCTGGTAACTAAGTCATTAGAAAATAATTAACTACGCACTGTTGCAAATTAGACTTGCACAAAATTTTCAAAAAATATTTTTCACCAAAGTGGAGCATACCTAGCTCACTTACCAACCTATTAAAGGTGGCTTCATCAAATGGTTTCGTGAATATGTCTGCAAGCTACTTTTCTGCTGGAACAAACTGAAGTTCCACAGTACCATTCATCACATGTTCTCTGATGAAGTGATACCTGATGTCTATGTGTTTTGTCCTAGAGTGTTGCATAAGATTCTCTATAATGGCACTAGCATTGGTGTTATCACAATAAATAAGAATTTGATTACACACCATAACATAGTCCATTAGCTGAGTTCTCATCCATAAGATCTAAGTACAACAACTCCCAGTAGCAATATATTCAGCTTCAGTTGTTGAGGTTGATACAGAATGTTGTTTCTTGCTAAACTATGACACTAGTTTGCTTCCAACAAATTAACAACTTCTTGTTTTGCTTTTCCTATCTATTTTGCAACCTACATAATCTGCATCTGAGTAGCCTATTAGCTCAAATCCAAAATCTCTAGGATACCAAATATCAAGATTTGGAGTACCTTAAGATATCTTAATATCCTTTTTAGTTAAATCAAATGAGATTCTCTAGGATCTGGTTGGAATCTAGCACATAAACAAGTTGAAAACATTATGTTAGGTCTAGTTGTAGTGAGATACAATAGAGAGCCTATCATGACTCTATAACTTGAAACATCAAAATTTTTACCGGTTGAGTCTTTGTCAAGTTTAGTTGATGTTGTCATGGGAGTTTTAGAAGTTGCAACATCTTGTAAATTAAATTTCTTTAAAAGGTCTTTTAAATATTTTGTTTGACTAATGAAAATTCCATCAGTGGTTTGTTTAACCTGTAAACCATTGAATTAGTGCTCAGGTCAGGGCTTAAGTTTTCCCCTAATGGTGCATTCCCTGATGGATTATCCCCTGATAGAGTATTTCCTAAACTGTTGTCCAAGAGATTTACTCTATGCATTGAAAGGGCTTCTAGATGACTTGGATTGTCATCAGGGATTACTAGATTTTCCATTGATTTGCACACATTAGCTTCATCATTTGATGAATCAATTTCAACATCTGTTGACTCATTTTCATTCTCAAACCTTAGTTTATCATGGCTTTCTTCTGCATCATCATGCATTCCTTCAATCTTTTTATCATCAAAGACTATATGTACTGATTCCATAATAATGTGGAGTCTAAGGTTGTAAACTCTATATGTTTTTCTTGTCAATGAATATCATAAGAAAATTGCCTCATCAGCTTTGGCATCAAATTTTCCTAGGTTTTATCCTTGATTCTTGAGAACAAAACATTTGCAACCAAACACATGAAGAAACTTAAGTGTGGGTTTTCTACCTGTCATAAGCTCATATGGAGTCTTTTGATGAGCTTTTACTATCATCGATCTGTTATGAGTGAAGCAAGTAGTAGAGATATCTTCAACCCAGAAGTAGGTAGGTAACTTAGCTTCTTCAAGCATGGTCCTTACAGCTTTAATCAAGGTCCTATTTTTTCTTTCAACAACTCCATTTTTGTTGATGATTTCTAGGCACTGAAAAGGTATGTGAGATGCCTTTTTCCACACAAAACATCTCCATAGTTGAATTTTTGAATTCAGTCCCATTGTCACTCCTTAAGGCCTTGACTTTATCACCAGCTTCAAGTTCTATTCTTTTGATGTGATCAATGATCAGCTGGGAAGCTTCATCCTTGGTATGTAGATACTTAACCCATGAGTATCTTGAGTAGTCATCAACAATTACAAATGCATACCTTTTCTTGGATATAGACATCACATGTAAATCCATGTGTATTAGATGATTTGGTCTTGTTATTGATGATGCCTCTTTACTTTGAAGGAAATTTTATTCTGTTTTCCCTTCTGACAAGATCCACAAAGATCATCTTGAGAAAATTCAAGTTGTGGTATTCCTATTACTAATCCTTTTCTCACTAAACTATTGATTGTCTTCAAGTTTAGATGTGACAGCTTCTTGTGCCATAGCCAACTTTCATTTACTGATGCTTTGCTGTAAAAGCATGTGTATTGTCATTCTTTTGTTGAGCAGAAGTCAGCTATGTATACATTGTCTTTTCTGACTCTAGACAATGTAACATCTCCAGACTTTATGTTGCTTATAAGACATTTTTCATCCTTAAAAACAACTTGATAGCCTTTGTCACAAAACTGACTAACACTGTGTAGATTGTGCATTAGGCCATCAGCCAGAGCTACATCTTCAATGATGACATTTCCATGAACTACTTTGTCATATCCCATAGTGTATCCAATGCTGTCATCTCGAAAGGACACTTTTGGGCCAACTTTCTCCTCCAATTGTGAGAATAGAGACTTATTTCCAATCATGTGTCTTGAATAACCACTATCCAAGTACCACAGTTGCTTTTCCTCCTTGCCCTGTACACACATATAAACTAGTTAGATCTTTTAGGAACCCAAGCCTACTTGGGTTTTGATTTAACAGTTTTAATCTTAGGCTCAATTTTGGTAATTGGTTGTTTATTCTTTTTCTTTTCTTTCCTCTTCTTGGAAGGTGAAAGATCCACCTTGGTCCTAGGTGGCTTATGAACAACCATTGACCTTTGAGGAGACAGTCTCCTTGTGTTATTATGAACATTAGGCACAAAGAGATTAACATAATAATAGTTTCCATAGACATTGCAAGCATAAGATGGATGTCTAAAATCACCACAATAATGACATGGCATATATTGAGGTGGTGCAATGTATGGACAAGAAGATGCATATGAAACAGGAGGAACATGCATGTTATCAGTAACTTTTGTGCATTTAAAAGCAAGGTGGTTGGAGTTTCCACACTTGGTATATGTCTTCCTAGGTGTATTAGGTATTGGTGCATAATTACTATATTTATTAATACCTAATTTACCATTCCTATTCTTTTTAGGCTCTATTTTTAGAATGCATTTTATCTTTTCTTTTAATTTCCTTAGTCTCCAACAAACTAACTTTTAGTCTTCGATAGGCTAAATTTAGTCTCCGATACGAAAAAACTTAGCCTCTGATAGGCTAATTCATTAGTCTCTGACAGACTAACTCTTAGTCTTCGATAGGCAAAAACTTAGTCTCCAATAAGATAATTCCTTAGTCTTTAATAGACTAATTCTTAGTCTCCGATAGGCTAAATCTTATCCCCGATAGGCAAGAACTTAGTCTCTGATAGGCTAATTTTGCTTGACCAACTTTGACTTTTGTTGAACTCTCCAAATGCATTCATTGTAGTATCTGATGCTCACCTGCAGTCTCTGATAGTAGTTTCTCATAGTGCACTACTGCAAGTAAATGTACAATTATAAATCAAACAATTCTAAGTGTTTATACATCATCATCAAATGTTATAATTCCTAACAACTTTTGAATGTGAATTTTCTTAACCCCTTCAAATGAAGAAATGATGGGTATTTATAGGCCTTAAGAGGGCATGTGTCGTGCATGTGACTTATCTGTCACTTATATTTATGTGGCTACAATATCTGTTTTCTACATGTTTTGCCATCTTTTCAGAGTCTGTTTCATCCTATAACTTCAGCTACCAGTCCAAACCCCTGTTTTATCCTATAACTTCAGCTACCAGTCCAAACCCTTCATCAAATCCTATAATCAGACGGCCTTTTCAACCCTTCGTCAGTAGTAGAAAAGGCAGTATGACCTTCAAACGAGTTGTTGCATATTGGTGATGTCATCATCGGCTAGGGTGATGTCATCACAGGGTGCATGTTACCCTTCATGTTGTAGATGTGCTTTTTCATGTTGCGGTTGTCTTCCTACAAGTTGAGATGGGCGAACATTTTGGTATACATTGGGGTATGCTTGCTTAGACTAGGTCATGTAAGTTACCCATGCCATGACATGCCTTAGATGGGGGCAGGGTCTGGGTTGAGACTTCACCAAAGTATTTGTACAAGACTTTGTCCATGACTTTTAGGGGACGTTTTTAGCTTAAAACAACAACTTGCCCATGCATGATTTCGGAGTGCCAAGTTTCCATGCCATGGGGCCTTGCCAGGAGGCCACAAATGCCATGTTATGGGCCATCCTCAAATCCCTCTATGAAATTTCAAGTTTTCCATGAGCAAAACATGTTAAAGCATCCCAAATGATGATCTGAGAAGTTTCATAGCAATCCAGAATAGGTAGTAGGCCAGAGTCCTCCCCCTCCTATAGGGGTACTCCCCTTTAGCTTTGCTTTGGTTCTTGGCTTAAAAAAATCCTATCTTGGTGTCCTCTAGGTGCTCGTGTGCTTGGATGAAGGTTTGGAGGATTTTGATAATTCATGTAGTTGTAGAAGGGCCTTAAATAGCCCAAATTTGGCTAAGGCATGGGGGTTGGTGGCTGCCACCTCTTAGGGGACCTCTCCCCCAAGCCCCTTGCTTTGAATTTGAGTTTGGGGGATCTTGGGAAACACATGGTGAGAGTGGGGCTTAGCCAAAATTTGGCTAAGTCTAGTATCCCAGAGGCCACCCCTTGTAGGTGTACCCTCTAGGGTTCCATTCCTTCCTCATTTTCTTGCTCAATGCCCTCCTTGTAGGTGCGTTTGAACACTTCATGAATGGTCTTGCACTTGCAGAACTTTGGGAGTGACTTCTAAGGCACAACATGTAGTAAGAGAAGTTAAGTTAGCTAAAATTTGGCTAAGTATCAAGGTGTAAAAGCCGCCCCCTATGGGATACCTCTACCACCTTACCTTCTTTGTTCTCTTGGCCTTCCATGACATCCTTTTAAGTACCACACGCTTGGACTTTGGACTTGGAACACCTTGGAGGAGCCTCTTGAGAGATGATTGCTTAACGAGACAAAATTTAGCTAAGTATGGGGACCTAAAGGCCGCCCCTATGGCGGGGGGTGGGGGGGGGTCACCCTATAGGCTCCCACTTAACTATCCCTTTCATGTTTGTTGTCTTCTTTTAGGATGCCTTTGAACACCTTTAACTTGTTGATGGGGGGCAAGTGTAGTGTGAGAGGGCTTAGAGAGCCTAAAATGGCTAAGTGTGGAGGGCTAAGGACCGCCCCCTATGGGGAGGCCTTACCCTTCTTCTATCTTCCTTCCTTTCATGCACATTGTTCTCCATTTGGGTCCCTTTGACTGCCCATTACTTCGTGTGGGATTTGTATAATTTTGAAATTTCGCAATGGGAGTGCATGGTGCTTAAAAGCCAAAAATTTGGCTATGAAGGGGAAACAAAGGCAAAAGGCAGCCCCTATCGGGGGCTACCTCTTGGGCTCTCTTCCTCCTTCATTGAATAAGTTATTGCATCCTTTAGGTTGGTCCTTGATGTTGTGGGGCACTTGGACATCATTTGAACACTTTGATCATGTAGCAATCATGAGGTTATTGGTTTTCCTTACTGATTTCCTTGTGGGGAGGTGCCTTGAGGGCCTCCCAACTCTTCCTTATTTCTTTCTTTGGAGGATATTGGCCCCTAACTTGCCTTCTTGGTACTATAAGGTCCATGTATGTATGGATTGGGGGGCATATGCATCATGGCATCCTTGTGTAGCTCTATGCCCAAGTTGTTCAGCCGATCATCTTCCCATACCTAGCCAAATTTAGGCTAAGTTAGGGCAATTTCTATGTGGCTCCCAAAATGTGTTGCACCAAGTCTTCTCCAATTAACTTATATAGGTGAGGAGAGGTTGTAGGAATAAAATGAGACTTGGTAGTGTTTTTTCTCAAGAGGCCTAATATGGCACACCCCTCAAGCATTTTAGTCTTAGAATTATTTTGGCTTTATAAGGTCTTTTGTCAACGCTTAGCCAATTTTTCTCTTCATGGGCATAATTGCCACCATTGGTCCAAGGATGAGGGCTTTGTATTAGGCTTCATGTTTGAGTATGTAAAGTGTAACTTGTATGAGAGGTTCAATTCCTTGCCATGTTCCGATCGTAATATAATGCCTACCTCCTCCTTTCCTTTCGATGAAGCTCCATTAAAGGAAAGGGTCCAAACTTCACTATTAGGCATTTGTTATTACTTGTTTAACTAAACTTGGAATATCTTCGTAAGGAGGTTCAAAAACCCCACTAGGAAATTGAAATAGTAGATCTGTCGAGGCGTGGCACTTAATAGCCTTAGGGGTCTCGCACATGATGCCATATTCAAATAATAACATGTTTAATCAAGCTGGCTATGACAGTTCCAATTTTCATTTTTCATAGACCAGTGTTGTAGTTTAATATTAATTGTTGAGACTTGGTTCTTTCAGTGGAAAATTGGGTCGCCAAAGGAGGTACAAAAGAGCTATCACACAAATAACCTTTTTCCTTTATAATAATAATTAAAACAGAGTATTCTCAGTGATTATTACAAACATTATTTTGGAAAATTCTAGCAGCGGAATAACATAACTTTTCTTAAAATAAAGATCAAACCAAACAAAAATCATATTTATGAGCCTGTAATAACCAGTCCTACTGATACTGAAACATCCCTTCCTTACCCTTGGAATTTTCTCCTTTCTCGTGTTTAGCTGAAAGAGAATCAAGCAAGTATGAGCGATAAAAGCTCAGCAAGTAATATAATATAGAATAGTTGAAAGGAATGGGAATTTGAAACTACTTTTCAAATACCATTTTCAAGAAAATATTAAAATATTTAAGAACTCAACTGTTGGATTTCCATTGCATATAGGAAAGAAAATTTCATATTTTCAGATAGAAGGAAATTGGCAACATAATACTTCTGAAATAAATCCACATAAGCTCTCTTGACGTCTTTCAGTACCATGACTTGCTTGATCGCCTTAACTTTGTTCAGCACTAGGGCCTACTGAGAGTATCTCTTACCACTTGACAATAGTTGGTCAGCGCTATCAATGTGGTATGCTATGTACTTACGTAAGACATTTAGTCGATTTAATTACATCTACAATCTCTAGGGCTCGGTAGAATAAAGTATCCCATTCTCACATTTGGGTTGGTTCCCTTCTCTTACTTATTAAGTGGATAAATCTTGATGCCTTAGTGAAGATTACCAAGGTATTCATACAATGACCTTGTAATTTTCAATAAGGGTCACAAGGTATTCACACAACTAACCTTGTAGAAGACATTAAATAAATTAAGCTAAATTGAATAGTTTAATACGTTATGTATTGACAAGGAAAAAGATAGGATGCATGTAACTAGTTGCAAGTGGTCAAGCATTTAATAATAAGATTTAGCTCAAGTTGAATAAGTAATAATTATTCTCAATCATTACGTATACAAAGCAACCATGTATACATAAGAAAAAGGTTCGAGTATATGCATAACATGTCTTAATGATGAACGAGTGAATGGATCAAACGTTAAATTGCAATAAGCTTCATAGCATATTTATGCCTGCGTAAGTAGCTCTTATATATTGAAGAATAGTAAGCATATTATTTGCAAGAAAAATGCGTATAACGGAACAACTAAGTTATACGTTGGAAGAATAACAAATATATTACTTGCCTTGGTCGAAGTGATAATGTATAACAGGTTTATGTGTTCCTGCGAGACCTAATTAAAGAAAAATAGCTATGTTTAGGTAAAAGGGTTCTTGCTATTAAAACCATGTTAAGTCTATATCAGGGGGTGAATTATACATGTCAAAGGATAAGCCTTAGGTTATTAGTGGATAGCCATCAGGGGATAGCTACCCATCGGGAGATAATTTACTCATCAGTGGATATCTACCCATCAGGGGATAAACTACCTGTCGGGGGATAAATTACTCATCAGTGAATATCTACCTCTAAGGGGATAAACTACCCATCAGGGGATAAATTACTCATTAGTGGATATTGTTATTCCCGGATGAGTAATTGTGTGTGTGTGTGTGGGGGGGGGGGGGGGGGGGGGGAATACTATTTCAGCTTTTTCTCTCAGTGTAAAGATCAAGATATAATTTGTAAATTAATTGTGGCACTAATAAACAAGACAAATTATATCAATCAATAAGAATGTATTTTATTGATATTGGAATCTGAAATTACAATCTAGTTATCAAAATTGATACCAGCTTCTGAAATCTGTTCAAGTATGAGCAGCTGCTATTTATAAATGAATTTCTAGCTTCTCAAGTTATGAAAAACTTACTTCTCAAATTCTATGTGAATTTGCTGCTTTGAATTTCTGAGTGTTTCTTTTTTTTTCTTTTTCTTGTATACCTCTCTTTCTGTGTTGTGAATATATATTTACTAGTATACTTTCCACACAGCTTCCTTTAATGATCTTTTCTGCTTTTTAACAACTACTCTGATCAATTATAGTAGCTTCTCTTTATCGGTAGTTGTAACAACTCTGTTACCTAACATCTCTGTTAAGTCACATCATCGTTACAAAATTTCTTAGCTTTCACAGATCAGCTTCCCAACCTTGTTAATCCAAATGTAACTTGGTTATGGATCTTTAGTCGGCTTCTAGTTCATTTAAGAACTCTGGTAGAGGTGTGATGTGTCAACTCATTTATCCTTTGATGTGACGTTGTTCATCAGTGGATATTTATCCCCTGACGACTTTGTTGATCAGTGGATATTTATCCCCTGATGACTTGTCCCTAATGACTCGTTCACTTATAGCTTATCACTGACCAGCTTTGTTGGTAGCCAATCTCTCCTTATTGGTCAACCATCCTTATATTAATTTCACCGCCTTAATTTTATCAGCCATATGTCATCTTTAGTTTCTGATTATTTATCTCCTGATGGACAGTCTCGAGTGCTAAGACATCCATCCCCTGATGCCAAGATCTTGTCCCCTGATGCTTGAGCACTTTGGTTCTTTACAATTTATGCAATGATGTCCGAGCACTTTGGTGCTAGTGTATATTACTCGACAACTTTGGGTATAAGTAATTTTGGGCTTCACTTGACTTCAGCGATAGAGAATTTCTCGATGACTTTGGCGATAGTCATTTTGAGTTTGGCGACGATCATATCTTCTCAAGGCTACTTTAATGCATTGGAGTGTCTTTGCCTTACTCTCCGATGAACAAACACCTAGTCTCTGAAAAACTTAGTCTCCGATGAACAAAACCTTAGTCTCTGATGAACAAAAACTTAGTCTTCGACAAACTAAAACTTAGTCTCTGATGAACGAAAACTTAGTCTCCGATTGAATTTTGCTTGACTGACTTTGACTTTTGTTAAACTCTCCAAATGCATTCCTTATAGTCTCTGATGGTCTCCTACAGTCTCTAATGGTAGTCTTTGATAGAACACTACTGCAGGTACTTGTACAATTACAAAATCTAACAATTCTAAGTTTATACATCATCATCAAATGCTATAATTCCTAACAGATATCTACCCGTTGGGGGATAAATTACTCATCAGTGGATATCTACCCATCAGGGGATAAACTACTCGTTGGGGGATGACTTTCGGCCATCAGGGGAATGACCCTGGGTCATCAGGGGATGACTCTTGATCGTCAGGGGATAACTTTCAGTCGTCAGGGGATGAGTTTCAGTCGTCAGGGGATGAGTTTCAATCGTCAAGGGATGAGTTTCAGTTGTCAGGGGATGAGTTGGCTATCGCCAAACTCATCGGTGGATATGGTGGCTATCACCAAACTCATCGAGGAATAAATTGTTCAGCGCCAAACTCAACGGGGGATAAGTTGTTCAGCGCCAAATTCCTCAGTTGATATTTATCATCCAATAGCTAAAATAACCCATCAGTGGATATTTATCCTTCGATAGCTAAAAACAACTCATCGGTGGATATTTATCCTCTGATAGCTAGAAATAACTCATCAGTGGATATTTATCCTCCGATAACTTACAGTAGGGTTCTTCCATAATGAACATATATTTGTTCTATTTTTTGTGAATATCAGAAGGACAAAATACATACTTTTCAAGATATAAAGGATGGAAAAGTTATAGAATTCTTTCTCGAATAGAGATTATCCATGTAGTTGATTTCTTATGAGAAAATTATCGGGAAAAGATTACATCTAGGTTATCCTAGGTTTTATGCAACCTCTTCTTTAAGTTAAATGATTAAACTTTCTGTTCACATCTTTGTTGGCATATGTCTTCCCATACATCCTCAAGTCATTTACCAACCTGTTGAATCTGTTAAACATTTTAGTAAGTGTTTCACCATTTTTCATTGTGAACCACTCATACTGTTGTGTTAACAGCTGCAATTTATTTTCCCTCACATCTTCAGTGCCATCACATAAGATCTGGATAGTATCTCATATTGATTTAGACGTTGTAAGGTTCATGATACTGTTTAGCATATCATCATCTAAGCCATTATATAGGATGCCTATTACTTTTTGATCCTTCTTCACTTTCTCTCTTTCCTCTAGAATCATCTCTTTAGTGGTCTTTGGAACTAATCTTTCTGGTACACTGACTCCATTGAAAACCTCCTTAGGAATAAGCTTCTTTAGCATATGAGGGCCTTCTTCTAGAATCTGTAGGTATTCATCATCGATTGCTCTAGGATGAACTATCATGTATTGTCTCTAAAAGAAGTACTTTCCCCTTTCCAACATGGGGACTTTACTATTTCCAGCTATGTTGGGCATTGTTCAAGATCTTTTAGCAAGTGTAATCTGCTAGTAGGCTCTGATACCAATTGTTGGGATAAAAATAAGCTCAAGTGTTTGTAGAAAGGGGGGTTGAATACAAACACTACAAAATTTTTGCCTTTTTTAAAAATTGTTAAGCACGGCCGAAAATAGCTACAAGATTAGAAAAAATATAATGAATTTAAAATGAACACACAAGCATTCAAGTTAAAATAGTTGTATTAAAACTTGGTGTTTTTTTGGAAATCTGTTTAATCACAAATGTGATTAAATCTGTAACGAGTTATAGCTTCTCTGTAATAAAATTACAACTTCTTTTTCCACTCACACTAGCTTCTTCTTTTCTTTGAATATTTCTCTTCAAATCTATTACAAAGCTTCCTTTTAGTGTTTATTGTATAGCTTCTTGTTTCTTCGCTTGGTTTATCGTGTAACAACTCTTTCTATATGTATGGAAGATTAGTTGGTGAACCCACGTTCTGGACGTGCTGCTTTTTCAACATAGCCACATATATGTCACATCAAAGTCCTTTCGGAATGTTGTGCCAGACTGCTGTTGACTTTTGTTGCTACTTTTTCATCCCCTGATCTGCATGTAATTAATGCTCGAGAGTTGTTATAGGTTAACCAAACTTCAAGGAATATCTTTCCAGTTATACCATTTGCTTCCGTGCCAAGTATCAATGATTTGCATGTAAGTCCTAATGATGTGTGGATTAGGTCACAACGATCCACTGATGCCAAGCCCTGATGTCGACTTGATCAATACTTCTGGCTCCGCTGATGACAAGTTACTGAAGGCAACTTGATTAGTGCTTCTTCATTCACCGATGTCAAGCCCTGATGGAGACTTGATCAGTGCTTCATTTATCCACTAATGTCAAGCCCTGATGGAGGCTTGATCAGTGCTTCCTTTATCCACTGTTGTTATGACTTGCTTGTTATCCACTGAAGGGTTCCACTGACAAGTTGTTCTTTTCTCGTCAAGAAACATGTCAGGTAATCTAAGTCATCACCAAACTCGTCGGGCAAGTTAAGTCATCGCCAAACTCACCGTCAGTGGATAAAAATGACTATCGCCAAAGTCACTTTTTCCCCATCACCAAACTTGTTATCAATGGATAAAAATGACTATCGCCAAAGTCACTTTTTACCCATCGCCAAACTAGTCGTCAGTGGATAAAAATGACTATCGCCAAAGTCACTTTTTACCCATCGCCAAACTCGTCACGAGATAAGCTTTCTCCAAAGCCATATTTAGCCATCGCTAAACTCATCAGGAGGTATGTGTTGCCAAAGTCTGGACACAAGAGTGTTTCCCCTGATGGGTTCCCCTGACGAGGTCATCCCTTGATGCCTTCCCCAGATGGCTTCCCCTGACGAGGTCATCGCCTGACGGGTTTCCCAGATGGCTTCCCCTGATGAGGTCATCGCCTGATGGGTTCCTTTGATGGCTTCCCTTGACGAAGACATAGCCTGACGGGTTCCCCTGACGAAGTTATCGCCTGACAGGTTCCCCTAATGGCTTCCTTTAACGAAGTCATCGCCTGACGGGTTCCCCTGATGGCTTCCCCTGACGAAGTCATCGCTTGACGGGTTCCCCTGATGGTGTCATCGCCTTGATACAGTATTTTTAGGCTTCCCCTGATGGGTTCTTCTTACTGATGCCTCTTAAAAAATACTTATCCTTTTGATCATCGAAACTTTGTTCGCTTTCTTGGAATATCTGTTGTGCGTAATATTTATCTTTTTAAGTACCAATAGTCATTCCTTGACATTGTTGAGTCCATTTAAGTAAACACTGATGACTTGCCCAGTGCAGTTTAGTTCATCCCCTGATGACTAAGTCAACCATCAGTGGATGCAAAAACTCTTGCAAATATACTAAGGTTTATAGAATAACTTGAGCATTTATAGTTGCACATTTATTCTCTAAACATCATCATCATTTTTTATCTCTAATAGATATTATTTTGAAGTGAGAGTGTTTTAAACATGAGGAGTAGTAGGCAATGGTCCTTCTATTTATAGGGGAGTCAAAGGAGATCAAAATAACTAATGCGACATATTTCTTACTCTAGATTAACATTGGACGTGACATTTACTAAATTACTACAATATACTAACAATTACATGTTCATTAGTATGAATTACTAACAGGTGTCAAATGGTAGTACATCACACTACTAATGACTCAGCTCTTGGAACGCTTACTCATCCTACGGGGTTATTACTTAGCTAGCCTTCCCGTAATGATAGTTGTAGTAATTCATATTACTACTACATAAATTAATTTAGACAATATCTTATACTAAAATTTATTCCTTTTGGTATTTATAAGGGAATAATTTCTCATGCTCATAAATAAATTTGACCAAAATTTATTTATTAACAATCTTAATGTTATAATAATAATTACACAAATCTGGGGTATTACATCCTCCCTCCCTTATAAAAATTTTGTCCCCGAAATATACTCATGAAATAAGTGGGGATACTTTTCAATCATGTCTTTTTCTAATTCCCACGTAGCTTCTTCAATATCGTGGTTTCTCCAAATAACTTTTATGGAGGGAACTTCTTTATTTCTCAATTTCATAACTTGACGATCCACTATTTGGATTGGCACATCTATAAGTTAGGTCTTCATTGATTTCAATAGGTTGGTAATATTACCCTCTTGAAATCAGGTTTATAAGGCCATAGAGCTTACACATGAAACACATTGTGAAGGTGACCTAACATTGGAGGTAGTGCTAGCTCGTATGCTACAAATCATATTCTTCTTAGTATCTCAAAGGGTCCAACATAACGAGGCTCTAGTTTCCTTTCTTTCCAAACCTTGTAACTCCCTTCCAAGAGATAGTTTAACAAAAGCAAAATCTCCAATGTTCATTGGTTGGTCCTTACGATGTTGGTCCATATAACTCTTTTGCCAATCATGGGTGACTTTCATCCTCTATTGGATGATTTTAATAGATTTTTCTATTTGTTGGTTCATTTCTGGTCCTTCCAACTTCCTCTCTCCTACCTCATTCCAATGTAATGGAGTTCTACACTTCCTACCATAGAGTGCTTCAAAGGGGGTCATACCAATACTAGCATTGTAGCTATTATTGTATGCAAACTCTATTAATGGTAAGTTTTCACTCCAACTTCCCTTAAAATCCAATGTACAAGCTCTTAACAAGTCTTTTAGGGTTTGTACTATTCTTTATGACTATCCATTATTCTGGGGATGATATGCAGTACTCATATCTAAACGGGTACCAAGATATTCTTGAAACTTATTCCAAAATCGTGAAGTAAAACGAGGGTCTTTGCCTGACACAATGGATATAGGAACTCTATGTCTACTTACAATTTCTTTTATATAGAGTTTTACTAGCTGATCCATTTTGGAGGTATCTTTCACAGGCAGGAAATGTGCTGACTTGGTGAGTCTATCTACAATAACCCAAATAGCATTACTTCTTCTGACTGTAGTGGGTAATCCGACTACAAAATCCATTGCAATAAATTCCCATTTCCATTTTAGAATTTCCAAAGGTTGTAGTAATCCATTTGGTTTCTGATGTTCTACCATTACTGTTTGACAGTTAAACAACGACTTACCCAATCAACGACTTCCTTTTTCATGTGGGCCACCAATAATTCAAACATAAATCCTGATACATTTTGGTACTTCCAGGATGTATCGAGAGTTTGGACTGGTGTGCTTCTTGTAGGATCTCATGTCGTAATTCTTCTCTTGGGGGTATCCAAATCCTATTTCTAAATCGTAGTAGACCTTTAGCATCTATTTGACATTTCCCTTTTTCTTTTACCAAAAGTCTCTCCTTGTCCTTTTGATGGTTCTCTTGTACCTTCTTGATTTGATTATACAGTTGGGGTTCCACCTGAGTCATTTCTCCTATTTGTACATCATCCTCTATAGACAAAACGTTGAGTTGTAAACGTTCTAAATTCAGTCCTTGCATAGGCAATAATCTTTCCTTGTTACATTAATACACAACCCAGTTCTTGCAGCGATGCATCACTAAATAATAAAGTTTCCTGTATCATCAGGTAAGGTTAGGACTGGTGCCATAGTTAATCTTTTCTTTAATTCCTTAAAACTTTCCTCACATTCTAAGACCATGTGAACTTTACTACGTTCTTGAAAGGTTGGTTAGTGGTACGACTAGCTTTGAGAAATCTTTGACAAATCGTCGGTAGTAGCCAGCTAATCCAAGAAAACTTCTTACCTCAGTTGGAGTAGTAGGTTGAGGCCATTTAGTCACTGCCCCAATCTTCATTAGATTTACTGATATCCCATTTCTATCAACGACGTGTCCAAGGAATTGTACCTTTTGTAACCAAAACTCACATTTGGACAACTTAGCATACAACCTTTCTTTTCTCAAAATTTTCATAGTAAGTTGGAGGTGTTCTTCATGTTCTCTCCTTGTTTCTCCTTGTTTTGGAATAAACCAAAATATCATCAATGAACATAATAATGAACTTGTCTAGATAAGGTTTAAATACTCAGTTCATTAGGTCCATAAATGTTGCGGGGGCATTTGTCAACCCAAACGGCATTACAAGGAACTCATAATGTCCATAACGGGTACGAAATACCGTTTTCAAAACATCATCAGCCTGTACTCTTAATTGGTGGAAACCAAACCATAAGTCTGTGACGACTTGGAAATTTGTTTTTTTTACTTGTATAATTAATATTATGATTTTGGATGTTTGAAATGGGGGCAAGTAATTTATGTATTATTGGTGATGTTCGTAAATTTCTTAAAGGAATACAAGTGTGAAGATTAGAAATTCTCATTCAAAACAACTTGAATGGCTTACGTAAGAGAAACGATCTCATAAGTACGTTTATTGTTTGATTAATAAGATGCTTGTGTGTCATTAGTTGATGAAGCTTATATGCATATGTGACAGCTTGTTAAAGAGTTATGATGAGTAGCCATTTTATTAACCAATAATTTTACTCCAAGCTTAATCTTAGCCTACTGCTCTTGACCTCTATAAATACCTCATTCGAAGGTAAAATTTTAATTTCTTTTCTAAAATTTTCTCTTCTAAAGTCCTTCTCTAAACTTACCATCTTCATACAATTTCAAGTTCTTTCTTTCGGACAATTACTTTCAGACAAGCTTTAATTTCTTCTGCCAAGTCAAGAGGTAAGAATCTTATGTTCTTCTCTATTTTTTCTTTTTGCATAGCATTTGAGAGTATTAGCTGTATGTGCTAAGTTTTCAGGAAAGAATAAAGCTTTTAAAGAGTATGTTGTTTTGTGTTTATGGAAAGAAGCTTATGCACCATGGAAAGGGTGATTATGCTTTCTGAGCATCATTCTTGTTCTTGAAAGTTTTTCCATCATAGTAGAGACAAGCTTTAATATTAGTCTCTGATGAGATAAAGTTAGTCTCTGACGAGATAATATTAGTCTCTGATGACTAATGATGTTAGTCTTTGATGCCATCATCCTTAGTCTCTGATGGGTTGAGATGGCTTCATTAGTCTCTAATGAGATATATGTTAGTTTCTGATGGCGTCAGCCTTAGTCTCCGATGGGTTGAATGGCGTCATCAACCTCTCTGATGAGATATTTGTTAGTCTCTGATGACTAAAGAATGTTAGTTCCCAAAGAGTTTGGCGCTGACTTTTGGAGTTTGGCGTTGAACAAACTAGCCACCGAGGAGTTTGGTGCAGGAGAAATCATCCACTGATAAGTTCAGCAATGACTTAGGGAGTTCGGCGCTGAACAAGTTGTCACCCAACGAGTTTGGTGAAGAACAAGACCATCCCCTGATGACTATCCCCTGACTAGTGAATTATCCCCCGATGGTCGAAAGTTATTCCCTGATGGCCGAAAGATCATCCCCTAATGATCAAAGACCATCCCCTAACGGATGAGACATTCCCTACGGATGATTAATCCCCTAATGGTTAATTCAGTCCCTGATGATCATCCCCTATTTATGCACAGTTTTATATTATCTTTCAAAAGATGGATTTCTAACGTTATACCAACAATCATATTTTACAGAACCTCTCACGCACCAGTATATTGAGTTTAGAAACTAGCTAAGGACCAAGGCAAGTATATACTCATTCCACTTCCTTTCTTACTAATTATGTAAAATCATTGTTTCTATTTACGTAAATGAATGATGTTAATGCCTATGCAAGGTAATGAATTCTTTTATGATTAAGTAACGTACGATCATTGATTCGATGTATGTGAAAAGATGTTGATCTTTGAGCTACGTATTATTGGGTGGTTGCTAACTTTTTAAAATTCGCTAGCTCACCAAAAGATGATGCAAGGGTGTTGCAGGTTGTGAACTTGTACGCGCACCCGAGCATGTCCCATATGGATATATATACAAAAGTTATTGGTTGTCGCCACTTTTAATTGGCTGAGCATACTAATGTTTTTGGTAGTCGCCACTATTAATTGGTTGAGCACGCCAAAGTTTTATAACAAGAAAATGTTTTCAAGATATATCCATATGGGTAGTAAAGGAGTTGTTGAGTGCTTTTGTCGGGCATTTCGGCCAGTGATGATAGGGAATGAGAGGCCGAGGCATCGGTAATCAGACCATCATAGACCAATGTTTTTGGCGCTGACTACGTATGTCATATGATGAAATCAAATGACCAGGCTGACCAGCTAGGATGAAATTTGATTGTAAAGGAAGTCAGATAGTGATCATGCTGGTCAGATGATGCATTATCTGGTGAAGAGACGGCGAATCAAGATTTATTTTTAAAAGTGGGTTAGCCCCTCGATATCACTCAGGAACCCTAAATGATATATGTTTATTGAATTATGAAGAGGTGTTTGCATTGCTTCGCTCAACCTCGATGAATATTAAAGCTTTTGAATTATCTGTTCTTTCTGCTTATGAATATATGCTTGCTGAGCGTGAACGCTCAAGTGGAATGTTATGAAATGTTTTACAGGTTATGTCAAGAAGGTCGAGTTGCCTAATAAAGGAAAAGAGAAAATGGCATAGTGAGAGCTTCTTAATCTCTCTCTTATGGATGGCCTTTAGAGGGAAAGTGAAACGAGAGGTCATTATAGAAATGTTTAGATTGTAAGGCCAGATGGGCCATCTAAAGTTTTGTTTCCGTTGCAGTTTGTTTACTTGAATTTTGAGGTTTTGTAAGAGGTTGTAAACTTCTAAGATTTGAACATGATGTATCTGAGAATATATTTCTCATTTTACTAATGTTAATGCTTAGCTATGATGTATCTGTCACTATGGTGTTGTTGTGTTGTAGCTTCTGGCGGTGCCCGGGTTTCCAACTTGGGGACCTTGGGGGGCTGTCACCCAAATTGCTGACAGTGCCCAACGCCCGACTCAGGGGATTTCCGGGGCTGTCACATCAATTCTATCAATAATGAAGCCCCCTTAATTGATGGAGTTAATCTCTTGGACAGTAGATCAGAGAGTACTCCATCAGGGGATAATCCGTCAGGAAATACACCATCAGGGGATAACTTTAACCCTGATTTAAGCATAAATTCACGGGGAGTTTTCTCAGAAGTTGGTAGCACAGACTTAGGGGGAGGAGATAATAATCAGGCAAGCTCATCAAGATACCTCTCTAAGCCCAAATGGTCTAGGGATCACACCAAAGAATTAATCATTGGCGATCCTAATCAAAAAGTGCAAACCAAAAAACCAACATCTAATGAATGCCTATATGCTTGCTTTCTTTCTCAACTAGAGCCAAATAAAGTTGAAGAAGCCATATAAGATACATAATGGATTATGGCTATGCAGGAAGAACTGAATCAGTTTAAAAGAAATCAAGTATGGAAGTTGGTGCCTAAACCCAAAGACATGATTATAATAGGTACCAAGTGGGTATTCAGAAACAAGATGGATGAAGCTGACATTGTTATAAGAAACAAAGCAAGACTGGTGGCAAAGGGATATCTTCAAGAGGAAGGGATTGACTTTGATGAGACTTTTGCACTAGTGGCCAAACTTGAGGCTATAAGAATTTTCTTAGCAAATCTAGCACATTCAAACTTTAAAGTTTTCCAAATGGATGTGAAAAGTGTCTTTCTTAATGGGAAACTAGAACAAGAGGTATATGTACAATAACCTCCAAGGTTTGAAAGCTCAAGATTCCCACATCATGTTTACAAACTAGAGAAAGCACTTTATAGACTGAAGCAAGCTCCTACAACTTGGTATGACACACTGTCAAAGTTTCTGGTGGATAACAAGTTCACAAGAGGTATCATTGACAAGACATTGTTCTTTAGACAACACTAAGGTCATCTGATCCTAGTTCAAATATATGTTGATGATATCATCTTTGGATCCACTAACACTAGACTGTGTGAAAAGTTCTCCAAGCTCATGCAAAGCAAGTATGAAATGAGTTTGATGGGTGAATTGTCTTATTTCTTGGGGCTGCAGATCAAACAAGTCACTGATGGGATTTACATTCATCAGACAAAATATGCCAAAGAACTTCTCATGAAATTTGATATGGAGGACTCAAAGGTAGCAAAGACACCTATGGCCACAGCAACCAAGATTGACCCTAATAAGAATAGAAGGAAAGTTGATCTAAAGACTTATAGGGAAATGATTGGTTCTCTACTGTATCTGACAACAAGTAGGCCTGACATTATGTTTGCAACATGTCTTTGTGCAAGGTATCAAGCTTATCCAAGGGAGTCTCATCTAATTGCAGTGAAAAAAATCTTGAGGTACATCAAGAGCACTATAGATTTGGGACTTTGGTATCCAATGGAGTCTGAATTTGAATTACTAGGGTATTTTGATGCTGACTTTGGAGGATGCAGAATTGACAGAAAGAGTACCACAAGGAGCTATCAATTTCTAAGAGGAAGGCTTGTATCTTGGTTTAGCAAAGAGCAGCACTCAATATCAACATCTACTGCTGAAGCTGAATACATTGCAGCTGGAAGTTGCTGTGCACAAATCCTATGGATGAAGAATCAGTTATTGGACTATGGCCTAAACATCAACAAAATTCCAATTTTGTGTGATAACACAAGTGCCATTGTAATTGTTGAAAATCCTGTGCAACATTCCAAAACTAAACATATAGAGATCAGGTATCACTTTATCAAAGAACATGTCATGAATGGAACCATTGAACTACACTTTGTACCAACAAACAAGCAATTGATAGACATCTTCACCAAAACTCTTGATGAAGCCACTTTTTTCAATCTAGTGGGAAAGCTAGGAATGGTGAATTATTCAAGATAATGCTTGATCAACTTGCTGAAGTCATGCCAGAAAAATTGTTGGGGAGTTCAATCTATCAAGTGCTTAAGTACTGGTATTTCTAACTCATCTCATAATTTCCTGATAATGTTACTGATACATGGTTATATGTTTATAAAAAATAAAAAAAATATTATTATATATATATATATTTTTTTTCAGGATGTGTATTAAAGGTTGTACATCAAGATCAGAATTACACAGAAGAATCATTTCTACTTCCATCCTTCAAGGTATTACTTACACATCCTTCTTTTTCTCAATCTCTTCTTCTATTTCAACTACTATGACAGAGACAACTACCATTTCTATGCCTACCCAAGTAGTATTATCAATTTCTACACAACCACTCTCAATAGCCCAACCCTCAGTCTTCCAAAAGACTTAGGGTACTAAAAGAAAAGTCTCTGAAGTAACCTCATCTATTGAGGGGGAGCAAGGTGAGAGAGTGGTTGGCCTGAAGAGAATGAAGAAGAAGAGGACAATCATGAGTGTTGACCCTAAACCAAACCAGGAAATATCCTCCCAAAACGATACTGACCTTAATAAGGAAATACACTCATCACTAATTGTCTCCTCCCAAAAGGATTCAATTATTGAACAAAATCTCCAACCAGGGACACAGTTGAGTGAGGCACATACACTAACCATAGCCCCTGATGAAACCAACATTAGGGTCTTTGAGAGCCACTTGCAGATATCTTACTCAGTGAGTGCACACACAACTTCACTTGATGAATCACCTCCTTACTCAGTGATTCAGCCAACACTCCCTTCTACACCTCTATACTCTTTTTCTTTGCCTCAACATTCTTCAGATGTCATGACACAAACTCTAACTGTTATGACATCAGATCCTCCAATTTCTCACTTCATGGAGGAGCAAATACTTAGTGACACAGTGATTGACAATCAAGACTGTCAAATGATTGATTCCTTCTTAAATGATTCAATCATTGATGCTCATACAAGGGACATAAATACAACTGTATATACTATTGCTCCAAGTATTTATACTTCCTCAATTATAAATACTATTTTAATAAATACATATACTTCTCCTATTGTACATATATGTATCTCTTCCACTTCTGCTCAAATCATTTCTATGGACACAATAGTTACAGATACATTGCTTACTTTGTCCACAGTTGTTGATAACACATCCCATAGGAGCCCAATTAGGACAACCTTGAGTGAGATTGAGAAAATACTTAGTGAAAAGAGGCAAGGTCAACCCATTGAGAGGACCTTGACACAAGGAGAGAATGAGAGTACTGCCTTAGAAGGCAATGAAAAAGGAGAGGAAAAGAGTGATACCTTAGAAGGATTAGAAAAAGGAGAGGTTGAGGGACATAAAGATGAGATCCTTGTAAATAAAAAATATAGAAAACATATAGAATTTGTAAATACTTACAGTTCTTCTAAGAGTGATAAAGATGACACTCTCAAATAAGTTCCTCAAGTTACATCCCAATTTTCAACTTCCACTGATGATGCTGCCAAAAAGGGGGAGAAATCTTCAAAGTCATTATCAGGGGTTGTTGTTGAGACATATGCAAATCAACCCTTAGAGGATGTGACTACTGATCCTACTCCAAAAGGCCAAGGACATTAGATGAAAAACAACTTCAACAAGAGAAGGATAATGATGTGGAAGAGAAGCAACAAGAAGAAGAGAGGAATCGATGCATGTTCTAAGCCAAATTGCTAACCACAAAAATGAACATGTCATCAAGTTCAGAACCTTGTTTGTACAGAAAATGATATACTTGTACATAATTATTCTTTGTAACTATACAACTACATTTATTAGTTTTGGGTTTTGATGTCATCATCAGTACATTAGTTAGATTTTTGGTTATTAAACTGATAAACATAAATAGGGGGAGATTGTTAGATATAAATGATGATGATGATATTTAGGGAATAATTGTGCATCTGTAAATACACAAGATATTCTATAAACCTTAGTCTATTTGCACAAGTTTTGCATCCACTGATGGACGACTTAGTCATTAGGGATGGACTACACTGCACTGGGCAAGTCATCAGTGATAACTTGAACAGACTCAACAGTGTCAAGGAATGACTGTTGTTACTTAAAATAATATGAGTATTCCGCATGACAGACATTCTAGGCAAAGCCAACGATGTATCGATGATCAAAAGAACAAGTAATTTTAAGGACATCAGTAAAAAGAACCCATTAGGGGAAGCCTAAAAATACTGCGTTAGGAGATGACTTCATTAGGGGAAGTCATCAGGGGAAACCATTAGGCGATGACTTCGTCAAGGGAAGCTATCAGGGGAACCAGTCAGGCGATGACCTCGTCAAAGGAAGCCATCAGGGCAATTTGTCAGGCGATGACCTCATCAGGGGGAAGGTGTCAGGGGAACGCATCAGGGGATGACCTAGTCAAGGGAAGCCGTTAGGGGAAGGCATCAGGGGATGACCTTGTCAAGGGAACCCGTCAGGGGAACCCATCAGGGGAATCACTCTAATGTCCAAACTTTGGCAACAACATATTTCTCGATGAGTTTGGCGATGACTAAAAATCATTTTGGCGACAGATTATCTCGCAATAAGTTTGGTGATGGGTAAAAGTGACTTTGGTGCTAGTCATTTTTATCCACTGACGATGAGTTTAGCGATGACTTAAATTGCACGACGAGTTTGGCAATGACTTAGATTGCCCGACAAGTTTGGCGACGACAAAAGATCAACTCATTAGTGGAACCCTTCAGTGGATAACAAGAAGGTCATAACATCAGTGGATAATGAAGCACTGATCAAGTCTTCATCAGGGATTGACATCAGTGGACAATGAAGCAGTGATCAAGCCTCCATTAAAGGTTAAAAAAGCAGCATGTCTAGCACGTGGGTTCACCAACTAATGTGTTATACATAAAGATAGAGTTGTTACACGAAAAACCAAGCAAGCAAGCCACAACACTCAAATAGTAGAAGGAAGCTTTGTAATAGATCTTGAGAGAAATATTCAAAGAAAAAATGTAGCTAGTGTATGAGTAAAGAGAAGCTATAATTTATTACAGAATAATAGTTGTTTATCACAATTGCGATTAAATAGATTTCTAAAAAAACACCAAGTTTTAATGCCAATATTTTAACTTGAATTCTTGTGTATACATTTTAATTATAGTATAGTTTTTCTGATTCTGTAGCTATTCCAGCCTGTGCAACATAAGTTTTAAAAGAGCAAAAGGTTTGTAGTGTTTGTATTCAACCCCCCCCCCCTACAAATACTTGAGCTTATTTAGTTCTTACAAAACTACAAACTTGTAGAGGATTTCAATGGCTTCTTAACGGCACAATAATCAAGTCATTTGGAGTAAAATTGAGTGATATATTGTCAAAACACTATCAAGGTTTTAAGCTAGGAAAAATGCTTCAGTCCATAAATTTCACCCAACTTTAGAGAGTAACCTGCTTCTTTTGAGAATGAATTTGGGAATGTGCCTTATATGGTGTGTAAGATATACAAGTCTAGTTTACAACAAAATGAGAATCACCCAAAAATATATTATGAAAAGTGAGTTATTGCAATTCTGCCAACTGGCGTATGTCTGGACTAATGTGTGGCATATTGCAATGTTTTAAAGAAAGTTTTGTTCATCAGTGGATATTTCTCCATCGGTGGATATTTTCCCATTGGTGGATATTTTGTTCATTGGAGGATAATTGGCCATCAGAGGATATTTAGGCATCGGAAGTTAATTTTCCATCGAGGGATAATTGGCCATCAGAGGATAATTGGCCATCAGAGGATAATTGGCTTACATCCTCCCCTCCTTTAAGGGATTTGGTCCCCAAATCATTCCAAGTCGAACAAGTGGGATAACCTTATTCCTCAAGCTTTTCTCTTTCTCATCAAGAATTTGAATCAGGAGCTTAATATAAGACAAGTCTTCCCAAATCAGCACAAAACAATCATTGAGGGGATCATAGCTAATAACATGTTCGGATCTGGCTCATACTTCTGAAGCATCGAAACATGGAATACATTGTGGACTCCAGCTAGACAAGGTTGCAGAGCAAGATGGTAGGCAAGATTTTCAACCCTCTGTAAAATTTCAAAAAGCCCGATGTACCTAGGTGCTAACTTCCATTGTTCAAGATGTAACTCCAGTTTATGAAAACAACGAAATTCCCCATGTAGAACCTATTGAACAAATTTTAACAACCTCAAGAAACTCAAGAAGTGCCATTAAGGAGATCCACTAGAGAATGGAGGAATGCAATTCCGGATGACTATATTTTTTTTCTCCAAGAACATGAATATCAAATAGGCATAGGGGAAGATGATCCAATCAGCAAGCCTTACATAGTTCTAGTTCTCAAAAGGGGATGGATACAATGAATGATAAAATGTAATCTACGAAAGACAATTATATATGGGATCTTGTCGAGTTACCTAAAGGGTCAAAGCCTATTGGCTGCAAATGGATATTTAAAACCAAAAGGGATTCGAGTGGTAACATCGAAAGATACAAGGCACATCTAATTACTAAGGGATTCACTCAGAAGGAAGGCATCGATTATAAAAAGACTTTTTCTCCGGTTTCTTCAAAAGACTCTTTTAGAATCATTATGGCACTTGTAGCTCATCTTGACCTTGAGCTACATTAGATGGACTTTAAGACAGTGTTTCTCAATGGTAACATTGATGAGACAATTTATATGAAGCAACCAGAAAACTTTGTGTCTGGAGTTCCAAAGTCTATGGTGCAAATTAAAAAAGTCTATCTACGGTCTCAAACAAGTACCCCGTTAATGGTATCACAAATTTCACCAAGTTATCACATCGTATGGATTTGAGGTGAATATGGTGGAAGATTGTGTATATCACAAGTTCAGTGGGAGTAAATTTATCTTCCTGATTTTTGTATGTCGATGACATATTACTTGCCAATAACAATATAGGCTTATTACACGATACCAAGAAATTTCTCGCTAAGAATTTTGAGATAAAAGATCTTGGTAACGCCTATTTTATTTTAGGAAATCAAATATTGCGAGATATATCGAAAGATATCATTGGATTGTCACAAAAGATTTATATCGAAAACATTTTGAAAAGATTTGGCATGGAAGATTGTTCATCAGGAGATACGCTCATATCTAAGGGAGACAAGTTTGATCTCAAACAGTGCTGTGAGAACCCAAAATTCCAAATGAGTTTTGTTATATGATTAATTCATTTTGTGATTTATTTTATGCATGGACGTTTAATTTCTTTTATTCGGTATAAATAATGAAAGTTCAATGGCAATGTGATGTCCAAAAGATTTTAAATGTATTTTGAGCTCAAATCTTTATATGATTATTGTATGCAAGTTTATCAAAAGGAAGTGTAATGATTTTCATGTAGGGAGAAGCAAATGGGTGTGAATGGGTTTAGGCTGCAGTACCCACTTTGAACCAAATACTGTTGTGGGATAAGTAGTAATTAATGTATCTCAGACTTGTGCACGTTACCCGTCCAGTACACATCATCTCCAACAGTGCACTAAAGTGGGCTATGATAGATGATCGACTGTCTATAAACAGCCGTAACACCGCCTTTTCAAACCAATCAGTTCTTTCTAAAGCTTATTATTTCCTTTCACAGCCAACAGCTGAAATCAAATATCAAATAATCCAACGGCTCTTGTTGTTCAGCAAGTGATATATATATATATCGTGTTGGTATAACCCTAGCCCCACCTTCATAAATTTCTATACAGTATACCACAAAATCCAGGTTCGCTTTCAAAGCAACTATCTTTTTGGAAGAACAACTCAAGCTTTTAACTTCTTCTTTGCAGCCAAGGAGGTAAGGGCATTATATTAAAGTCCTACTCTGTTTCTTACACTTTTGTTCTATTATGCATGCCACGTTTAATACCTTGTTCATTCATTTCTAAAAGTATGATTTAATGCATGCTTTAACACCTGGAGTTAATGCCTGTTTATTTCAAGAAGCTAACCCAAGATGAGTGTAAGAATGTTGACAACCACCTGGTAGACAAACCTTTAACTACGAAACATTTCTTTTTATCAGTAGTTAGAAACACCATGCTTGAGCCTTGTCAACTTGAGTTTTGAAGCCTAAATTGTATCTATAAGAACTAGTAGACCCCAAGAGATGTTATGTTGTATTACTGAAAGGATGATGAGAGTTGACCTAAGTATGGTGTTGGTTGAGAACACCACCCATTGAGGAGTGAGGAAGACACCACTGTATCAGAGACAAGTCCTAACTTAGTCTTCGACGGGTTGGAGTTAGTATCTGATGAGATATAATGTTAGTCTCTGATGAGAAATAATGTTAGTCTCTGATGAGATATAATGTTAATCTTTGATGAGATATAATTGTTAGTCTCTGATGAAGGAAGTTTAAATTAGTCTCTGATGATGTCATCCTTAGTCTCCGACAGGCTATGTTTAGTCCCTGATGACGTCATCCGTAGTCTCTGATGGGAAAAATATGTTAGTCGCTGATGGCTAAAGATATTAGTCCCCGAGGAGTTTGGCGATAACTAACTGAATTTGGCGCTGAACAAATTATCCACTGATGAAGTTCAATGATGACTTACTAAGTTTGGCGATGAACAAATCATCCCCTAACAACCAAGAAATTTCAGCGATAGTCAATGTTATCACCCAATGAGTTTGGTGGTGAGCAAATTATACCCTGATGGGTAAGTCATCCCCTGATGATTATCCCCTGATGAGTGAATGATACCCTGATGGTCGAGAGACATCCCCTGATGGGTAGTTTACCCACTGATGTCCAGTCATCCCCAGACGACAAGTTATTGTGATGACCTGAAAATTAGTTTGTCTACAATTATTTTTTCCACTCATATTTGTATTAGGAAATTAATTTCTTATTTACGTGTATAGTTAATATTATGATTTTGATGTCTTAGATAGGGCAAGCAATGTATGTGTTAGTGGTGTTTATAAATTGCTTAAAGGAATGCAAGTATGAAGATTAGCAAGTTTCGTTCAGAGCAGCTTGAATGACTTACGTAAGAGTAACTACCTCATAAGTACGTATGTTGTTTTGATTAGTAAGCTGCTTGTGTGTTATTAGTTGATGAAGCTTATGTACATGTGTGACAGCAACTGCTTATTATGTTGTTAGATGTTAAAGAGTTATGATAAGCAGTCGTTTTATCCTCCAGACTAACCAATCATCTTACCTCAAAGCTTAATCTTAGTTTGCTATAAATACCTCATTTGGAGGTAAAATTTTAATCTATTTTCTAAAAATTTCTCTTCTAAAGTTCTTTTCTAAACTTACCATCTTCATATAATTTAAAGTTCTTTCTTTTGGACAATTACTTTCAGGCAAGCTTTAATCCCCTTCGTTAAGTCAAAAGCTAAGAATCTTATGTTCTCCTCTATTCTTTTTTTTATATATATATAACATCCGAGAGTATTAGTCGTGTATTCTAAGTTTCCAAGAAAGAATAAAGTTTTAAAGGAAAGGCTGCGTCCATTTGCATATTCATGTTTATAAGGCATCTTAGGTTGAGTTTATTCATGTAAGGCCTTCCATCAAAATGGAGACAAGCTCTAATGTTAGTCTCTGACGAGATAACATTAGTCTCTGATGAGTTAATATTCGTCTCTGATGAGTTAATGCTAGTCTTTGATGAGATAACATTAGTCTCTACTGAGTTAATGTTAGTCTCTGACGAGATAACATTAGTCTCTGATGACGTCAGCCTTAGTTTTCGACAGGCTAAGTTTAGTCTCTGATGACGTCAGCCTTAGTCTCCAACAAGCTAAGTTTAGTCTCTGATGACGTTAGCCTCAGTCTCCAATAGGTAAAAGTTAGTCTCTGATGACTAATGATGTTAGTCTTTGTCGAGCATCTATGATTTGTCTCCGACAGGTTTGGCGCTGAACAAGTGAGTTTGGCGCTAAACAAGTGAGTTTGGCGCTGAACATTTATCCACCGAAGAGTTTGGCACCGGACAAATCATCCACTGATAAGTTCAGTGATGACTTGGGGAGTTCGGCGCTGAACAAGTTGACACCCGATGAGTTTGGCGATGAACAAGATTATCCACTAATGGGTAAGTCATTCCCTGATGACTATTCCCTGACGGGTGAATTATCCCCTGATGGTCGAAAGCTATTCCCTGATGGCCGAAAGATCATCCCTTGATGATCAAAGACCATCCCCTGACAGATGATTAATCCCCTGATGGTTAAATCAGTCCCTGATGATCATTCCCTATTTTTGCACAATTTTATATTATCTTTCAAAAGATGGATTTCTCACATTCTACCAACAATCATATTTTACAGAACCTCCCACGCACCGGTATTTTGAGATTAGAAACTAACTAAGGATCAAGGCAGGTATATACTCATTCCACTTCCTTTCTTACTAATTACATAAAATCATTGTTTCGATTTATGTAAATGAATAATGTTAATGCTTATGCAAGACAATGATTTCTTTTTATAATTAAGTAACGTACAATCATTGATCAGATGTACATGAAAAGATGTTGATGTTTGAGCTATGTATTATTGGGTGGTTGCAAGTTGTTTAAAATTCGCTAGCTCACCAAAAGATGATGTAAGGGTGTTGTAGGTCGTGAACTTGTATGCGCACCCGAGCATGTCCCATATGGATATATATACAAAAGTTATTGGTTGTCGCCGCTCTTAATTGGTTGAGCACACCAAAGTTTTTGGTAGTTGCCACTATTAATTGGCTGAGCACGCCAAAGTTTTATAGCAAGAAAATGTTTTCAAGGTATATCCATATGGGTAGTAAAGGGGCTATTGAGTGCTTTTGTCGGGGCCAGTGATGATAGGGAATGAGAGGCCGAGGCATCGGTAATCAGACCCTCGTAGACCAATGGTTTCTACGTTGACTACGTATGTCATATGATCAAGTCAAATGACTAGGCTGACCAGCTAGGATGAAATTTGATTATCAAAGGAAGTTAGATAGTGATCATGCTGGTCAGATGATGCATTTCTGGTGAAGAGAGGACGAATCAAAGATTTATTTAAAAGAGGGTTAACCCCTTGATATCACTCGTGAACCCTAAATGATATATGTTTATTGAATTATCAAGAGGTGTTGGTATTGCTTTGCTCGACCTCGATGAATATTTAAGCTTTTGAATTATCTATTCTTCTTGCTTATGAATATATGCTTGCTGAGCGTAAATGCTCAATTGGATTGTTATGAAATATTTTACAGGTTATGTCAAGAAGGAAGAGTCGCCTAATAAAGGAAAAGAGGAAATGACATAGTGAGAGTTTCTTAATTTCTCTCTTATAGATGACCTTTAGAGGGAAAGTGAAACGAGAAGTCATCATAGAGATGTTTAGATTGTAAGGCCAGATGGGTCATCTAAAGTTTTGTTTCCACTGCAGTCTATTTATTAAATTTTGAGGTTTTGTAAGAGGTTGTAAACTTCTATGTTTTGAACACAATGTATCTGAGAATATATTTCTCGTTCTACTTATGTTAATGCTTGACTATGATGTATCTGTTGTTATTGTGTTGTTGTTTTGTGTTTCCTAGCGGAGCCCGGGGTTCCAGCTTGGGGACCTTGGGGGTCTGTCACCCAAATTGTTGACAGTGCCCGAGGCCCGGCTTGGGGGATTCCCAGGGCCGCCATAGTTGGTATCAAAGCTAAGCACCAGTTATGAGATATGATCTCTACTGGATTATATAATTTTGGTTTTAGGAAGAAAAGGAAATGACAGAAAGGATAAGAAAAGTTGAAAAAGAGATAGATGTTTAGGCTGATCTTCAGTTGTTCATGGGTTATTAGATGAAATATAAGGTTATGAGATAGGAGAATTCATCTTAAGAGTATTGCACACCATGTCACGGTATTAGTATTTATGTTAAATCCCTCATGTTAAGTTCTATATTGATATTGATTCAAGCTATTTTTCTTTTATAGATGAATCCACCCACTCCAGGATATGTAGATAAAGGCAACGCACCTATGATTAAAAGCTTAGAGAAGGAGCCTACCCCCTAATAGTAATGTTGCCCATCCTTCCAAGTCTGGTAGACACTATCTTTTAAATGTTAATCGTAGATTGTCGGGTGCAAGCTGGCGAGTGACTCCCCACAAAAGAGTGGTTAGACTAACTCAGGTCTTTCATTTTAAGAGACCTTGAGATTCAGACAAAAATAATGAGAACCCTGTAGACTCTAAAGGAATTAAGCAGAACCCAACCAACCTATTTGAAGGGTCAAGTTTCTCAATTCATATGAAGAGTCCTTTCTCACCTTATAACCAAACAGGTTCTCCACTCTTGGGTCCTTTCTCACCTTATAACCAAACAGGTTCTCCACTCTTGGGTCCTTCTCAAATAAGAGGTTCCCCTGCCACTAGGCACACACTACCTGCGGTGCCAGACACTCAACATGCTATCTCCTCACCACTCACCTTATCAAATGTTGCACCCGCTGCACCACCACCAGAAAATCCAATGCCCTTACTTTTCCCAAATGGATTCTGTTATTACCTTCAACATAGAATCCACATGACACAAGTAGAGTTGGCGACATGCAATACCACTATGATGCGACAGTCGTCGACTTATCAAAGGACTAGTAGACTGTTATATCTTTAGAGGGTATCATTTCAGGATGTATCCTTGGTCCTTACCGAGACTTTTACAGAAGTTTTGATTCCAGTCAGTGAGTATCTCAGGCTTGCGCAACCCACTATGGCAGATCAAGATCATTTAATGTATAAACTTATAAAAAAGGTCGAAGGAGCGTGCTGTTTTGCATGAAAAGTGATGGATAAACTCAATTTACAATCTTTGTATGAGGCACCTATTGTTGTAGATGTTGTTTTAGATTTTCCTGACTCTTTAGTAAAGAGTCCTAATGTATAAATTTGGTAAGATGTAATTTTTGTTATCTATTATATTTTGATGGTTCAATTTGGAAATTTCCTTTCCTTTTCTTATATGTTATTCTTTAAAGAAGAAAGAGAAAACTTTTAATAGTAAATTTTGTATTTTATTTGACTTATAGGAAATGGCCCCAAAAAGAAGATCTCAACCCCGTCCGAACAAAAATACTAACCCAATTGATCAAGAAAGCCCCAATCCGAGTAACAATCAAGGAAATAGTAATCAGGAAAATCCTATTGCCTTGTTGGTAAATATGATTAAGGAAGCCTCCCAAAGTAACAACAATCCAACACTTCCATTACAAATACAACCTAGAAGGGTGACATTTAAAGATTTTACTAATAGTTGTCCACCTACTTTTAATGGTGACGGAGGTCCCACTGTAGCTCAAACTTGGATTAGGGAAGTAGAGAAAGCTTTCCGTATCTCGGGAGTAATTGATGACCTTAAGACAAAATATGCTACATATCTATTAAAAGGAGAAGCTAGTTATTGGTGGGAAAATACCGAACGATTAGAAATGACTAGGAGATTGGCATATAGGAATGAACAAGCAGCCTCTGATGTCGATCAAGTTTTTACCTGGTCCCAGTTCAAGGAATTTTTCTATAACCAATACTTTCCAACTAGTGTTGCGGATGAGCTAGAAAAGCAATTCTTAGAATTAAGACAGGGGAACATGACCTTGGAAGAGTATGAAAAGAAGTTTAATGAACTCCGAAGGTATGCCCCACATTTGGTAGATACTGAGAGAAGAAAGACAAGAAGGTTTGAACACAGTTTGAATCCATGATTGCATGATAAAATTGCTATATTCTGCCTGAACAACTCTGCTGAAGTTGTTCAAAGGTCAAAGGTAGCGGAGAAAAGTGGCAAGCTACTCTGGGAATTCAACTAGGAGAAACGCAAGGAAGGAAAAAGAAAAGGGAGTTATTTTAATAGCAATCTTAATCAAAGGAATGAAGGACAAGGAAAACCACAAACCAGATCAGTTGTGGTGAAACAAGATGAATGAAATATGCATAATAACAATAGAAAAAGGAATTTTAGTACGGACTTAAGTGAGAACAAACGGAGGATTATAGTTTGTGGCAAATGTGGAAGGAACCATGAAACTTCCCAGTGTTTAGTAGGAACTGATTTGTGTTTTAGATGTCGTCGACCTGGCCATGCTGCCATTAATTGCCCAAATCAAACACCAATCGTTTCCCAACCTAGGTATCCTCTGCAACCGCAACAATATCAACCGCAAGGTACCAGCCGTGTTGTGACAGCTATAAGGACATGTTTTAGTTGTGGCCAGGAAGGTCACATCTCCACTTCATGCCCTCAGAGAAAGAGTCAGGGTAAACTACCATTGGCAAGACCTAGCACAGAGCTAGTCGACCACAAGCTAGGACTTACAATATGACTGTGCAGGATGCACTGCAGTCCGAAAACATGGTTGCAAGTACGATACTAGTTAATTTAGTTGAAGTGCATGCTTTATTTGATTCTGGTGCGACTAGATCCTTCATAGCTGAATGTTTTCTTAAGGATATGAATTTTGTTCTTGAATATTTAGAAACACCTCTAGAAGTTATAGTTGCTAATCAAGAGGTGTACATTGCCAAGAATGTATTACCAAATTCTAATATAAAAATAGGAAAGCATGATTTCCCTACAAACTTAATACCCTTTCCTTTGGGGGAGTTTGATCTAATACTAGGCATGTATTGGCTACAAAAATACCAAGCTAACATAGATTGCAGAAAAAAGAAGGTTTCCCTAAGAACACCCTCAAACAGTAGAGTGTTATTCCATGGATGTAAGTCTACTAAACCCTCTCACATTCTTACAATATTACAAGCTAATAAAATGTTACGCAAGGAATGCAAAGCATTTTTAGCTCATGTTTGTGATAAGAGGATAGAAGGATTAAAGATTTCAGATATTCCTGTAGTAAAGGAATTTGGAGATATATTTCCTGAGGAATTACTGGGTATACCCCCAGATAGACAAGTTGAATTTGGAATCAAGCTAGTACCAGGAACTACTCCAATTTCCAAAGCTCCTTATAAGATGACCCCTTCAGAATTAAAAGAACTTATGGTACAGCCACAAGAGTTCTTAGACCAAGGATTCATTAGGCCAAGTGTTTCACCCTGGGAAGCACATGTTTTATTCGTAAAGAAGAAAGATGGATCATTGAGGTTATGCATCGATTATCGAGAATTAAACAAGGTAACGGTGAAGAACCTATATCCTTTACCTAGGATTGATGACTTGTTCGATCAACTCAAGGAGGCGAGGTATTTCTCAAAAATTGACTTGAGATCAAGATATCATCAAGTAAAAATTAAGACTGAAGATGTCCCTAAGAAAACTTTTAGAACGCGATATGGTCATTATGAATTCATAGTAATACCATTTGGACTCACCAATGCCCCAACTATCTTTATGGATTTAATGAATCGAGTTTTTAAGCCATACTTGGATAAGTGCATCATTTTGTTTATTGATGACATCCTCATTTACTCCAAAACGAAAGAAGAACATGCTGAACACTTAAGAATAACACTGGAAACATTAAAACAAGAGAGACTATATGGCAAACTTTCAAAGTGTGAATTTTGGTTAAGGGAAGTAAAATTTTTAGGTCATGTAATCAATGAATCTGGAATTTTGGTTGATCCCATAAAGGTCGAAGCTATCATTAATTGGTCACAACCAAAAACACCAACTGAAGTATGAAGTTTTCTAGGGTTAGCGGGATACTATCGTCGATTCATTCAAGATTTCTCTAAGATAGTAGTTCCTTAACAAATTTAACCAGGAAAACAGAAAAGTATAATTGGACTCTAGCTTGTGAAAGAAGTTTTCAGGAATTGAAGAAAAGATTAATCACCGCCCCCGTACTAAGTTTACCTAATGACAAAGGGGAATTTGTGATCTACAGTGACGCCTCAATGAATGGATTACGAGTTGTACTAATACAGCATGGCAAAGTTATTGCCTATGCATCTCGGTAACTCAAGGACTGCGAAAAACAATACCCAGCGCATGACTTAGAATTGGCTACTATCGTTTTCGCATTAAAGATTTGGAGGCATTATTTGTATGGAGAAAAATGTGAGATTTACACTGACCATAAGAGTTTAAATTATATTTTCACCCAAAAAGAATTGAACATGAGGCAAAGACGGTGGTTAGAACTAATTAAAGACTATGATTGTTTAATCAATTACCACCCTGGTAAAGCAAATGTAGTGGCTGATGCTTTAAGTAGACATGAAAGGTTATATGTGATGACAATCCAAGAAGAGGTAAGAATGGAGTTGGAGTGATTACAATTGAATGTTATCACAACCCAACAGATGGAAGAGATAGAGCAAGAGGTTGTTGTAAAACCAAGTTTATTGACTATCATCAAGAAAGCTTAAGGAGAACATATAAAAGATAGGGAAAAGTTGCTAAAAACGGAGAATGGAAAATGTCGAATCCATGATGATGGATTGATGAAATTTGAAAATAGAATCTGGATTCCGACAAAATTGGAATTAAGAAGAAGTCTACTATAGGAGGCCCACAACTCTAAATTCTCGATACATTTGGGTGGAACAAAGATGTATCAAGATTTGAAACAAAATTTTTGGTGGCCTAACATAAAGAAGGAGATAGCTAGATGGGTAAGCGCATGTCTCACTTTTCAGCAAGTTAAGACAGAATACCAGAAGCCAAGTGGCCTACTACAATCTTTAGACATCCCAGAATGGAAATGGGAATATATCATAATGGATTTTGTGGTTGGATTGCCAGTAACTCAAAAGGGATTAAACACAATCTAGGTAGTAGTGGACAGATTGACTAAATTTGCACACTTTCTACCTATTAAAGACAATTACAAAATGGATCAACTGGTCAAATTATATGTAAAGGAAATTCTCAATCGACATGGAGTACCAATTTCAATTATATCATATCGTGATCCCCATTTCATGTCTAGATTCTGGCGAAGCTTTCAAGATTATTTAGGAACAAGATTGGACATGAGTACTGCTTTTCACCCGCAAATTGACGAGCAATCGAACAGGACAATCCAAACCTTGGAAGATATGCTAAGAGCATGTTCTTTGGATTTTGGTGGCCGATGGGATGAACATTTACCACTCGTTGAGTTTGCTTATAATAATAGCTTTCATGCAAGCATAGGAATGACTCCATTTGAAGCTTTGTATGGGAGAAAGTGTAGAAACCATTATATTGGAATGAAGTTGGAGAAAGGAAGTTAGAGGGACCAGAAATGATTCAACAAACTGAGAATGCAATAAAAATAATCCGAGCCAAAATAAAGGTAGCTCAAGATCGACAAAAGCAATATGCAAACCAACACCGAAAGGATCAAGCTCTAGCAATAGGAGGATATGCATTACTTAAGATCTCACCTTGGAAAGACATTTTGCGCTTCAGACAAAAAGGAAAACTAAGTCCCCGTTTTATTGGACCATTTGAAGTACTCTGTCGCATAGGCAAAGTAGCTTATCAACTAGCACTACCTCCAACTCTAAGTCATGTTCATGATGTTTTCCATGTCTCAACGTTACGACCTTATAAAGGGAACCATTCAGGCATCATTGATTACCAGCCCATTGAGCTTCAACCAAATTTGCATTATGAAGAAGTTCCAATGCAAATTCTGGACTGTCCAGTAAAGATTTTAAGAAATAAGGAGATTACATCCGTAAAAGTTCTATGGAGAAATCACAATGTTGAAGAAGCAACTTGGGAACTAGAAGAAATGATGATGCAAAAGTACCCACAACTTTTTCACCAGTAAAGTTTCGAGGACGAAACTTATTTTAAGGAGGGGAGAATGTGACGACCTGAAAATTAGTTTGTCTACAATTAATTTTTCCACTCATATTTGTATTAGGAAATTAATTTCTTATTTATGTGTATAGTTAATATTATGATTTTGATGTCTTAGATAGGGCAAGCAATGTATGTGTTAGTGGTGTTTGTAAATTGCTTAAAGGAATGCAAGTATGAAGATTAGCAAGTTTCGTTCAGAGCAGCTTGAATGGCTTACGTAAGAGTAACTACCTCATAAGTACGTATGTTGTTTTGATTAGTAAGCTGCTTGTGTGTCATTAGTTGATGAAGCTTATGTGCATGTGTGACAGCAGCTGCTTATTATGTTGTTAGTTGTTAAAGAGTTATGATAAGCAGTCGTTTTACCCTCCAGACTAACCAATCATCTTACCTCAAAGCTTAATCTTAGTTTGCTATAAATACCTCATTCGGAGGTAAAATTTTAATCTATTTTCTAAATATTCCTCTTTTAAAGTTCTTCTCTAAACTTACCATCTTCATATAATTTAAAGTTCTTTCTTTTGGACAATTACTTTCAGGCAAGCTTTAATCCCGTTCGTCAAGTCAAGAGGTAAGAATCTTATGTTCTCCTTTGTTCTTCTTTTTTTTTATATAACATATGTGGGGCGCTCCCGGAAATCACCTGAGCCAGGTCTCAGGCACTGTCAGCAATTTGGGCAACAGTCCTCAAGATCCCCAGGCTGGAACCCCGGGCTACACCAGAAAACTATAACACAACATCACATAATAGCAAAACAAACAACACAGCCAAGCATTTACAACACTCATGTGAAAAATACATTCCCAAATACATCATTATAAATTCTTACGGTCCACATCATCTTACAAAACCTCAAAGCTTGAAATAATTAAGCTGCAGCGGAAACAAAACTTTAGATAGCTTATCTGGCCTTATAATCTAAACATTTCAATGATGGCCTCACGTTCCATTCTCCCTCTAAAGGCCATCCAAAGGAGAGATATTAGGAAGCTCTCACTATGCCATTTTCTACTTTCCTTTACTAGGCGACTCGGCCTTCTTAACATAACCTGTAAAATATTTCATAACATTCCACATGAACGTTTACGCTCAGCAAGTATATATTCATAAGCAAGAAGAACATATAATTCAAAAGCTTTAATATTCTTCGAGGTTGGGCGAAGCAATGCCAACACCAAGTGATAATCAATAAACATGTATCATTTAGGGTACCCGAGTGATATCAAGGGTTAACCCTCTTTCAATAAATCATGATTCGCCCCCTCTTCATCAGATAATGCATCACCTGACCAGACTGATCATTATCTGACTTCCTTTAATAATCAAATTTCATCCCAGCTGGTCAGCCTGGTCGTTTGATCCATCATTTGACATACGTAGTCACTTGCAGAAAGCATTTGGTCTACGAAAGGTCTGATTACCAACGCCTTGTCTCGGTCTATCATTCCCTATCATCATTGGCCCAAATACTAGGCGAAAGCATTCAACAGCCCTTTAACTTCTCATATGAATATATCTTCTTGAAAACATTTTCATTTTAAATTGGCACGATCAATAATTAAAAGCAGCGACTGCCAAACACATTGGCGTGCTCAACAGATAAAAGTCGACTACCGATGATTTTTCTATATACCCATATGGAAGTTGCTCATGTGTGCATACAAGTTCACGACTGCAACACCCTTGCCTCATCATCATCATCTTTTGGTGTGCTAGCGACTTTAAATAGCTAGCAATCACCCAAAAACATATAGCTCAATCATTAACATCTTTTCAAGTACATCGGATCAATGATCGTACGTTGCTTATTCATAAAAGAGATCATCATCATGCATAAGCTTTAGCATCATTCATTTACGTAAATCAAAATAATGATTCTACGTAATCAGTAAGGAAGAAAATGGAATGAGTATATACTTGCCTTGGTCCTTAGCTAAAATCACTATACTAGTTGCAAAAGGGTTCTGTAAAACATCATTGTTGGTATAACATGAGAAATCCATACTTTGAAAGGATCATTAGGGCATATTTTACCCATCAGGGAAAATATTACCCATTAGAGACTACGGATAACGTCATCAGGGATTAGACTTACCATGTCGGAGACTAAGGCTGATGTCACCAGAGACTAATTAACTCATAAGAGACTGATGACATCATCTTAACCCATCGGAGACTAAGGCTGACGTCACCAGAGACTAATTAACTCATAAGAGACTAATGATGTCATCTTAACCCATCGTAGACTAAGGCTGACGTCATCATCAGAGACTAACATTTGCTCATCGGAGACTAGAGACTAATGTTATCTCGTCAGAGACTAACTTCATCAGAGACTAATATTAACTCATCAGAGACTAACATTAACTCATCAGAGACTAGTGTTATCTCGTCAGAGACTAACATCAACTCATCAGGGACTAACTTTATCTCATCAGAGACTAACATTAGCTCATCAGAGACTAGTGTTATCTCGTCAGAGATTAATATCAACTCATCAGGGACTAACTTTATCTCATCGGAGACTAACATTAGCTCATCAGAGACTAGTGTTATCTCGTCAGACACTAACATTAGAGCTTGTCTCCATTTCAATGGAAGGCCTTACAACAACAAACTCAACCTGGGATACCTCATGAACATGAATATGTAAAAGAATGTAGCTTTTCTTTCAAAGCTTTATTCTTCCTTGAAAACCTAGTATGCACAGCTAATACTCTCGGATGACATGCAAAAAGAAACAATCAGAGGAAAACTTAGGATTCTTACGTCTAGGGTTGACGAAAGAAATCAGAGCCTGTTTGAAAGTACAGAAGAGAGAACTTGAAATTATGTGGAGATGGTAGGTTTAAAGAAGAACTTTGGAAGAGAAAATCTTTAGAAAAGAGACTAAAATGTTCCTCCAAATGAGGTATTTATAGTAGGCTAAGATTAAGCCTTGGAATAGAATCATTGGTTAATAAAATGGCTACTCATCATGATTCTTAGCAGCTAAGCATGTGTAATAAGCATGTTGTCCTTCATGCAAATAAGCCAGCTACTAAAGCAGCTTACTAATCTGATTACTATACGTATGCAATGATGTCATCATACTTAAACTCTTAAGTCCTTCAGGGGACTTAACCACTAAACACAAAGCTTCTTCAAGTACTTACGAACGGTACCACACATATAAACATCAATTGCTTATTTTTGCAACCAACATCCAAACAAATATAACCCCTTTAATGGGTCCAAAAATATTCAAAAACATCATATATTATCTATACATATTAATAAGAAAAAAAATATGAGTAAATAAATTATTTATAGATAAACAATTTTTTGAGTCGTTACAATCCGAGAGTATTAGTCATGTTTGCTAAGTTTCCAAGAAAGAATAAAGCTTTAAAGGAAAGGCTGCGTCCATTTGCATATTCATGTTCATAAGGCATCTTAGGTTGAGTTTATTCAAGTAAGGCCTTCCATCAAAATGGAGACAAGCTCTAATGTTAGTCTCTGACGAGATAACATTAGTCTCTGATAAGTTAATGTTAGTCTCTGATGAGGTAATGCTAGTCTCTGACGAGATAACATTAGTGTCTGATGAGTTAATTTTAGTCTCTGACGAGATAACATTAGTCTCTGATGACGTTAGCCTTAGTCTCTGATAGGCTAAGTTTAGTCTCTGATGACGTCATTCTTAGTCTCCAATAGGTAAAAGTTAGTCTCTGATGACTAATGATGTTAGTCTCTGATGAGCATCTATGATTTGTCTCCGACAGGTTTTGTGACGACCCCAGAAACCCTTACTGGACCAGGGCTTCGTCAAAAGAAGGAAAGGTAACTTCACATCCATTCATAGCATAAATACTAATAAAAGGAATTAGTAAAGAGTTATTTCAACCCAAAATATTACATTCTCAGCGGAAGCTATTCTATCTCTATATTGTAATACAAAACATCACACTTCAAAACATCTTCCTTTCTTCCTTATCGGCACTCAAAAGGGTTAATAATAGTCAGTAGCCGATCATCTTTACCTTCCCTTTGTCAGAGGGTTCAGCCTTTGGACCATGCCCTGCAAGACATTAAGTTCAACAAGAATGAGCGATTTACGCCCAGCAAGTATATAAACAAATCAGAGAAACAAATCTGAAATACTGATGGAAGTTCAATTTTGTGTTGGATCTGCTAACCATACGGTACACAGCTAGCCTAACTGTGACTGCATAATCCCTCCTTGTGTGAACATACGTAGTCACTTATAATTCCTCTGGTCAGGTGAAAAACAAATCAACACCTTTCCTTTCCTCTAGCCAACTATGTGGCATAACCCATTTAAGGGACATATCATTCTCATTCATTAGCACAGATATAAAATTGAAAAATAACTAATAAATCAGAGCTCCATTATATCCATGCACTTTCATTCATATCATGCTAGCTAAAATTAAAGCATAGCATTCTGATTCACAAGGAAATTTAAACATAAAAGTCATAACCTTGTACACATGTCGAATCAATTGATCATGCGCTTAACTGAAATAAGCATAAGAGTGAGAATATACTTGCCTCGGTCCTTTGCACACAATCAAATTCAATTTACTCGTGAGTGTAAGATTCTGTAAAACATTCATATAACATGATAAATTTAATACCTTCATAAGAATTATGAAAGAAAATGCATATGTGATGTCCTTAAACTTTTAATGTTTCAAATCTGACATAAGAACCGTTAAGGTTAAAGGAATAACATCATCAAATAAATTAAGAAAATAATGTTTTATAGCTTTGAAGACAGACTGTGCATCAGGGGAAAATTTTCCACATCAAGGGATCCTTTGTCATCAGGGGATAACTAGTCGTCAGGGGATGACTGGACATTAGTGGGTAAACTACCCATCAGGGGATGTCTCTCGACCATCAGGGTATCATTCACTCATCAGGGGATAGTCATCAGGGGATGACTTACCCATCAGGGGATAATTTCCTCACCGCCAAACTCGTCGGGTGATAACTTTGACTATCGCTGAACTCTCTTGGCTGTCAGGGGATGATTTGTTCATCGCCAAACTTAGTAAGTCATTACTAAACCTCATCAGTGGGTCATTTGTTCAACGCCAAACTCCTCGGAGAAAAGTAGTTCAGCGCCAAACTCAGTTGGCTATCGCCAAACTCCTTGGGGACTAAGAACTTTAGTCATCAGAGACTAGCATACTTTGCCCATCAGAGACTACGAATAACGTCATCAGGGACTAAACTTAGCCTGTCAGAGAATAAGGATAACGTCATCAGAGACTAACAGCATTTCCTTGATCAGAGTTTAGGAAAATCCTTCGTCAGAGACTAACATCTATCTCATTAGAGACTAAAGTATCTCATCAGATACTAACATATTAGTCATCAGAACAAAAGCACTGTCAGAGACTAACTTAGAATCTCCCAGCGACTATTTTATAGGGTCAGAGACTAACTCCAACCCGTCGAAGACTAAGTTAAGACTTGTCTCAGATACAGTGGTGTCTTCCTCACTCCTCCATGGATGGTGTTCTCAACCATAACCATAACCATATATAGGTCAACTCCCATCATCCTCTCGGTGATACATAACATCTCTTGGGGCCTACTAGCTCTCGCAGACATAGTTTAGGCTTCAAAACTCAGGTTGACGAAGGCTCAAGCATGGCATTGCAACTACTGATAAAAAGAAATGTTTGGTAGCTAAAAGTTTGTCCACCAGGTGATTGTCAGCATTCTTACACCCATCTTGGATAGCTTTTGAAATAAAATACATTAACTCCAGGTGTTAAAACATGCATTAAATCGTACTTTTGGAAATGAATGAACAAAGTATTAATCGTGGCATGCATAACAGAACAAAAGTGTAAGAAACAGAGCAAGATTTTAATGTAATGCTCTTACCTCCTTCGCTACAAAGAAGAAGTTAAAATTTTGAGTTGTTCTTCCAAAAAAGGATAGTTGCTTTGAAAACAAAACTGGATTTGGTGGTATACTGTATAGAAATTTATGAAGGTGGGGCTAGGGTTGTACCAACACGATATATATATTACTTGCTGAACAACAAGAGCTGTTGGATTATTTGATATTTGATTTTAGCCATTGGCTGGAAAAAGGCAATAACAAGCTTTAGAAAGAATTGATTGGTTTGAAATGGCGATGTTACGGCTTTTAATAGACAGTCGGTCATCTATCATAGCCCGCTCTAGTGCACTGTTGGAGATGATGTGCATTAATTGCCTCATGTCTCACAGCAGACTTTGATTCGAAAATAGGTACTGTAGCCTAAACCCGTTCACACCCGGTGCTTCTACCCACGTGAACATATACATAAACACAAAATAACTTGAATAAAATAATCTTTGAAATACTTGTGCTCAAAATACATTTAAAACCATTTTGGACATCACATTGACATTGAACTTTCATTATTCGTACCGAATAAAAGAAATTGAATCTTCATGCATACAATAAATAATTCTCAAAATAAACTAATCATGTAACAAAACTCATTTAAAATTTTTGGGTTCTCACAGGTTTGGCGTTGAACAAGTGAGTTTGGCGCTGAACATTTATCCACCGAGGAGTTTGGTGCCCAAAATATCATCCACTGATGAGTTCAACGATAACTTGGAGAGCTCGGCGCTGAACAAGTTGTCACCCGACGAGTTTGGCGATGAACAAGATTATCCCCTGATGGGTAAGTCATTCCCTGATGACTATTCCCTAACGGGTGAATTATCCTCTGATGGTCGAAAGCTATTCCCTGATGGCTGAGAGATCATCCCCTAATGATCATTCCCTATTTTTGCACAATTTTATATTATCTTTCAAAAGATTGATTTTTCACGTTCTACCAACAATCATATTTTACAGAACCTCCCACACAACGGTATTTTGAGATTAGAAACTAGCTAAGGACTAAGGCAAATATATACTCATTCCACTTCCTTTCTTACTAATTACGTAAAATCATTGTTTCGATTTACGTAAATGAATAATGTTAATGCTTATGTAAGACAATGATTTCTTTTTATGATTAAGTAATGTACGATCATTGATCCGATGTACGTGAAAAGATGTTGATGTTTGAGTTATGTATTATTGGGTGGTTACTAGCTATTTAAAATTCGCTAGCTCACCAAAAGAAGATGTAAGGGTGTTGCAAGCCGTGAACTTGTATGCGCACCTGAGCATGTCCCATATGGATATATATACAAAAGTTATTGGTTATCGCCGCTCTTAATTGGTTGAGCACACCAAAGTTTTTGGTAGTCGCCACTATTAATTGGCTGAGCACACCAAAGTTTTATAGCAAGAAAATGTTTTCAAGGTATATCCATATGGGTAGTAAAGGGGCTGTTGAGTGCTTTTGCCTGGCATTCCGGCCAATGATGATAGGAAATGAGAGGCCGAGGCATTGGTAATCAGACCTTCGCAGACCAATGCTTTCTGCGTTGACTACGTATGTCATATGATGAAGTCAAACGACTAGGCTGAACAGCTGGGATGAATTTGATTATTAAAGGAAGTCAGATAGTGATCATGCTGGTCAGATGATGCATTATCTGGTGAAGAGAGGGCGAATCAAAGATTTATTTAAAAGAGGGTAAACCCCTTGATATCACTCGGGAACCCTAAATGATACATGTTTATTGAATTATCAAGAGGTGTTGGCATTGCTTTGCTCGACCTCAATGAATATTTAAGCTTTTGAATTATTTGTTCTTCTTGCTTATGAATATATGCTTGCTGAGCATAAACGCTCATGTGGAATGTTATGAAATATTTTACAGGTTATGTCAAGAAGGCCGAGTCGCCTAATAAAGGAAAAGAGGAAATGGCATAGTGAGAGTTTCTTAATCTCTCTCCTATGGATGGCCTTTAGAGGGAAAGTGAAACGAGAGCTCATCATAGAGATGTTTAGATTGTAGGGCCAGATGGGCCATCTAAATTTTTTTTCCACTGCAGTCTGTTTATTAAATTTTGAGGTTTTGTAAGAGGTTGTAAACTTCTAAGTTTTGAACATAATGTATCTAAGAATATATTTCTCGTTCTACTTATGTTAATGCTTGGCTATGATGTATATGTTGCTATTGTGTTGTTGGTTTGTGTTTCTTGGCAGAGCCCGGGGTTCCAGCTTGGGGACCTTGGAGGTCTGTCACCCAAATTGCTGACAGTGCCCGAGGCCCAGCTTGGGGGATTCCTAGGGCCGCCACAGTTATCCCTGATGACAAATGATCCCCTGACGTGGAAGATTTTCCCCTGATGCGCAGTTTGTCTTTGAATCTATAAAAACATTATTTTCTTAAATTATGTTAGGACGTTTCAGTTATTTATTTAACCTCAATGGTTCTTATGTTAGATTTGAAACATTAAAAGTTTAGGGACATCACACATGCATTTTCTTCATAATTCTTATTAAGGTATTAAATTTATCATGTTTTATAGAATCTTTCACTCACGAGTAAATTGAATTTAATTGTGTGTAAAGGACCGAGGCAAGTATATACATTCCATCTGATGCTTATTTTAATTTAACGCGTTATCTTTTGATTCGATATGCATACAAGGCTTGGATTCATATATTTCAATTGCTTTTATGATGAGAATGCTATGCCTTAATTTCTGCTAGCATGATATGAATGAAAGTGCATGGATATAACTGAGGTTTGACTTATCAGTTATTTTTCAAACTTATATCTATGCTAATGAATGAGAATGATATGTCCCTTAAATGGGTTATGCCACATGGTTGGCTAGAGAAAAGGAAAGTTGTTGATTTGTTTTTCACCTGACCTAGAGGAATTTTAAGTGACTACGTCCGTTCACACAAGGAGGGAACATGCGGTCACAATTAGGCCAGCTGTATACCGTATAGTTAGCAGATCTAACGGGTTTAGCCCCCGATGGATATTTTGAGAAAGTTGTACACAAGTGAATACCTACCTTTCTTCAAGGAGGATTACACGTTGTTTATCATCAGTGATCCTAAAGAATTTTTGTTTCAAAGTTTTCCGAGGCATTAGTATTGTTTCACTGAGCCTCATAAACAGAATTGAACTTCCATTAATATTCCAGATTTGTTTCTCTGATTTATTTATATACTTGTTGGACATAAATCGCTCATTTTTGTTGAACTTAATGTCTTGCAGGGCATGGTCGAAAGGCTAAACCCTCTGACAAGGGAAACGCAAAGATGATTGGCTACTGAGTTTTACTAACCCTTTTGAGTGCCGATAAGGAAGGAAGGAAGATGTTTTGAAGTGTGATGTTATATATTATAATATAGAGATAGAATAACTTCCGCTGAGAATGTAATATTTTGGGTTGTAATAACTCTCTCTACTATTTCCTTTTATCAGTATTTATGTTATGTATGGATGTGAAGTTATGTTTCTTTCTTTTGACGAAGCCCTTGTCCGGTAAGGGATTTTAGGGTCATCACAAGGTCCCCAACAATGAACTTGAGATAAATGAGATGCAAAAGATACATTATACATCGGCAGTAGGAAGCCTCATGTATGCTCATGTTTGTACTCATTCTATTACAACTTTCGTAGTGGGAGTTTTGGGCAGATTCTTATGTAACCCAGGAATGGATCATCGGAAAGCAGTCAAACGGGTTATGCGGTACCTAAAGAAAATAAAGAATTACATGCTCACATATAGGAAATTGGATGTACTTGAGATTGTCGAGTATTCAGATTCCGAATACGCTGGATGCAGAAACACTTTATGATCCACTTTAGGCTATGTTTACATGTTTCCAGGAGGAGCTATTTCCTGGAAAATAATTAAGCAAACACTTAGAGCTTCTTCAACCATGCATGCAGAATATATAGCTTGTCATGAGGCATCCAATCACGGAATATGGTTGCAAAATTTTGTCACAAAGCTGCGTATTATTAATGGTATTGAAAGGCCACTAAAGTTATTTTGTAACAATAATTCAACAGTTATGTATTCCAATAACAACAGAAAATTTATTAAGTTAAAACACATAGACATCAAGTTTCTAGTTGTGAAAGAAAGAGTTTAGAGTGACCAATTTTCGATAAAACACATTGAGACAAACTTCATGCTTATGGATCCACTAACCAAGGGTTTAGCACCTAAGGTCTTTCACCAGAATACTGTTTATATGGGTGGTGTTTGACACTATGGTTTAGTGAGAGTTTGTATGTTGGTATTTTAGGTCATACACATTAAGTTGTTTATTTTCTACAAAATACAGTTGATAGAATTATATTTTTTGTTAAAAAATCACTCTGAGTGTATTAAATTTTCTAATTGTGGTTTAACATTAAGTTTAGAGAATTATAATTAATCTCGATGGAGATTGAATTAGGACCACTTGGAAATAGACATGATTCAGATCACATGGTATGTAATTTTCATGTCACTCATCCATACTTAATCCTTATAATTGAATATATTAATTTGGTGACCATGGAAGGTTTAGTCACAATATATTATTAACAAAAGCCTCCATGATCTCATACTAGTATAAAAGACAGACCAGATTGTATTTTTGAAAGAATTTAAAGGCAATAAATGACATAAGGTTGCGCACTATAGAAAATTTATAATATAATTGATTATTGAATTATATGCAACCTAAGTGGGAGATTGTTAGAATTATTATTTATAATAATAATAATCATAATTTATATGGGCGATATATTTTAATATCAATTATATTAGTTATTTGTGTATTTAGTTTTAAATAAGTGATCAAATAAAAAAACTCAATTAGATTCTAATTGAGTATGGGCATAATGAGTAAATACCTAATACCGAGCCTAATTAGGTTATAATATGAGATCTAATTATACGGTATATAAAGAATACAATGAGTTATGGTTCACAATATATCAAACATGCATATAGTTATTCTCTACCCATCGGAGAAAACTGCTCATTATCCTAAAAAGTGTTTGGTTGAGAAAGATAACACAAGTTTCAACGTCAATAGATCCACATACACTTTTGTTTTTATTATATTCTCAATAATTGAACATGAAGAATTACGATCTATATTTAGTGATTATATTTTTCAACAGTCTAGGCTTATATCACCATGGATCTACTCATGTAAACACAATAGTTCTAATAAAGTTATAGTTAATAGAAATAAGAGGTATTACTTAACATACAAAGTAAATGTTAAAATCGGAAAGACAATTAAACAAGACGTAGTAAAACATGTAAATATGCTACTAAATCTACATGCAGAGTATTACACCCTCAATATTTCTACCATGAATTTCAAAACAGCTAAAAAAATCCGTATAACAAGTTTTGATTTCTTGCAACTCCTTTAGAGTTAAGAACAATTAATCTAGCACCTAAAACCGACTCCAAGTGTAAGCCAACATGCATGCCCACAGTAAAACTCACATTTTTCTGTCCAAATACCATAATATGGCAACACTAGCACCCAATCTACAATATTTGCATTATGCTTTTTGGTTGATTTCATCGCCTAAGTTTATCAACTTCTTATCATTAAATCAACGGAATAAAGCAAAATATAGACCTTTGATCTATATTGAACTGCAGGATCAGCACTTCGGGAAAGAAGTCTTGCAAATGGAAGCATCTCGACGATCTCAGCTCGAGGAACCTCTAACCTCATTCTCCATAAATCCGTAGAAGATATTACAGTACCTAAATGACCAGTCATCACCTTCCTAAGCAAGTTACCTCTTTCCTTTCCAATAGGATTTCAATACCGATTTCCAGGCAACACATATTCGCCTTGAAGCTCATATTGGATATTACTTTGTTCCAAAGAAGATTTTTCAACGGTTATCTACACTAACTAGTAAGTCAACCATTGATGAAATCACTATCACACCCGGGTAAAATTATTTTGAGGGTTTGTATTTTTCAAAACAATTAGGACAAATCCCGGGGATTTAATGCGACGAAATCAAAAACACCAAAATTTAGAGTCGTCAATCTATAGAATTTAGAAATGGGTGTACTTACTCACCCGAATTTTTCAAAGTTATTTAATAGTGGTCTTTTTGATTTTTAGTGACTCCGTAAATGTCTACGAATCATTAATTCCAAATTTGGGAGCTTGGTTATATGAGGTGAAGGTATTGGGCATCACTCACACCCGTGGGTTTCACAGTTGTTACCATCCTCTCCTATTTAATCAACAATGTCCCTTTTCACATATGTCTTGTGCAAATTTAAATGAAAGAAAAATAACTTGAAACACATTACATTAGATTTAAAATTAACTAGTAAAACTAAAAATTAACTTCTGAATAAATTACAATTTGAAATATTTTTAGGAAATTTTAAAATAAAATTTAGACATTAATTTTTCAATTTTTAAGAAAAATATTATTTTAACCATTTTTGAGGTCATTAAATTACAAAAAAAAAAAAAAAGAAAGAAAAGAAAAGAAATATAGACTAATAATTCTATCCTAGTTTTTATTTAATCCTAAATATTTATTAGAATGTCAAAAAAAAAATTAGGATAATTTTTAAAGATCATAAACCAATTATTTCAATAAAAAAAACTACCTAAAGTGACACTTTTAATTAATAACATAAACAAAAAAAGATCTGAAATATTTTGTTGATTCACATAGCCTTACACAATTTAAAAAAACATTCATACCGGTTAAATCAATTCAACATATATAATGAAATAAATTATAAAATCCTAAAAATCACAGATTAACATTTTTTACATGACACATTCAACATAAATAATCTACAAAAATTTAGTTTTTGATTTTTTGGACATTTAAAATAATTAAAATGAATTTAATACTACTGAACTCAACATATAACGAACCAAATAGTAATAAAATATTACTCCTCCAATAGTTAGACCTCAAGTCTTTGTACATTTTGGTACTTCCAAGGTAAATAATCAACTTACCTTGGTGAGCTTCATCAAGGAGTTCCTGTTTTAACACCTGATTATTCGGGAGACAAACTCGATTCTGTTAGAGCAGAAAATTATAGACAACGAAACGGAAGCATAAAAATAGAAATTTTAAAATTTTTCTGCAATCCCAGGAATCACCTTATACAATATTATTAATTGAGGAAAGATTAAAATCATATCGTTGTAAATTCGACGACGTTGATGTAGAATCTTTACGCACGAATTAACACCGCAATCTTTATCCTTCACGCTCCAATCGATCACCTTAATCCGTCTTGCAATTTATTCCACGTTCTTGATTGTTCCACTGGATCTAACGTTTACTACTCAAGTGTGTAGTACTCTAAAGGTGATCCACCAGAGAATTTTGATTATGAAAAATATTGGATTTCTCTCACAATATTTTGGTGACAAATATTATGGAGGCTACTAATTATTATTTCAGTTGGGGTTTAATCTATTATAAGTCTCCTTATATAGACAATCCCTAAACTAATTCCTAAACCATTTAGGAATTGGTTATTTATTAAATAATAATAAAACTCCATTATCTAATTCCTAAACCATTTAGAAATTGGATTCTTTATTATTAAATAATAACACCACTTTCTAATCTAATTCCTAGACTACTTAGGAATTGGATTATTTATTAAATAATAATAATATAAGAATAATTCTTATTTATTTATAATTAGTATTTCTAAAATACTAAATTATAAATATTAAGCCATTTAATTTATTCCACCATGGTATAAATTAAATTACTTAATTATTATTATTTCTCAATATCTTCATAATTTATTATTTTCCTTTTATGGTGTGACCCTTTAGGTTCAATATTAAGCCGGTTGTAGAAATAAATTAAATTAGAACTATTCTAATTTTATTTATACGAATTAAACACTTTAATTCATTAAATATAATTAATTATATTAATTATACTTATTCTACATCATGAGGGATACCTCTCAGCATATCATGACTATCCGGATAATATGAAATCAACGTTTAATCACAAAGAACCTATTCAGTGAATAGTTACCGTACAATTCAATCCTTCTACCACACAATGTCCCGATTAAATATAAGACGTGGAATTACTGTCAAGTCTTATTTTATTTAATCATATGCATTCCGATTCATAGATTCACAACTCAATATAATGTCAATTAGAAACACATTCTAATTATCATTTCACTCTGGCCAGAGATTCCCGAGTTGTCACTAATGGAATCGCATAGGACATTCTCTCCCTTTACTGGAAGCGGTAGATCCTTTGTTGATCATTCACTTATCTCCATGTACACTTTATTATACCCGAACATACACTTATATACACTGCTTGAGCTAAGATATATGACAAAGTATAATTTAGTGTACATAAGATAACCGCAACGATCTCAAGTCTAAGGATCACTTGTACAACTATCACTAGATGAACTCCTATTGACAAGCAAGTAAAACTCCATTAGGTGTTCATTTAAGCGAGTCACGTTCAGTGAACTTATTCTCTAATAAGCACCTACATACTTGTTTTAATGTCGTCACACAAATGATTATGAGATCAATGATCCTCTTGTTAAGAGCAAGCACAGTATGTACTAATCTTTCCGGATTCACTAACACTCTTATTAGTGATCCTACGATTAGGAATATTTTTAGTTTCGAGTTAACATATTTTAGATCTCATTAGCATGATCTCATCATGATCCTAAAATATAACTCTAAACTATGGGTTAATATATTTTACAACTTAAACATATAAATAAACGCCTTTGAATAAATAATTCTTTTATTAATAAATGAATAAGATTACAAAATAAATGTTCCATCACGTCTAACGTGATTGGCTTGAGGGCATATTACTTTCAGATTCCTGAACCGCAATACACCATCATCTGATAATGAGTAGTCTGCAGTTTTGTCATGTCCCAAATTACCTCGGATAAACTTAATTCAGAATTAGAGGCTTGTGCATCTCTAGTCTTATTTAATAATAGTGGCTTAGTAGTGACAGTAGCGAATAGGATTCCTGGCCTCACATTTTGTCGATACTTTTCTTGTTATGGTTGGGATATAAGGAAGATTTCATACTCCAGCAAACTAGAGATGTATCTAGGTATAACAAAGGTATGACTAACTTTTTCCCGTGTGTGCCTAACAGCCTTGCTGTGTGTTAAGTATATGCTAGTCGACTCTTGCTACATGATTTCTATACTTGTACTCATGAATTGATCATACTTGTCACACATCACTTTTATTATATTTTCATGGCATGTTCAAACATGCATCATATTATATTACCCCTACTTAACCTTTGTGTTTGTTAGAGTGTATGCCCTAGTGGCCAATTATGTAATGATTGTGACACCATGTTTATGTTATGTTTTTTTGGTTAAATGATAATTACTTTTATTATGTTTTATTTACTGCGTAATATAAATGTTAACATAATAAATGTCCTTAGAAGAATGATACTAATTATATGGATTCAAGTATGTGACTTGAATATGAGATCATATAAGTATGTAAAGTATCATTATTCTTAAATGTCCCTAGTCGAGTATCATTGTCAGTGGGACAACAATAATACATTGAGACTAGTATGTGGATTAACTGATGGCTATATCTCATTGGTCATAAATATATACGAGATATATTAAGTTGATACATAGGTACATGTTAGAGAACATAGTACTGGATAGACCCACCATGAGAATTCTACATGGAGCGTTATGCTATGTGTCATAAGTAATTCTCATAGTGACAATGATGTAATGGTCCTTCGACCTGAAGTCATGACATTTCTACATAAGGAGTTATGCGTTTTGACATTATCAAAAGTCACCTTTAACCGGGTGGACGATAAAGGTGATTGTTGGATGCATAATGAGTTATGTGAGAAATGGGAATGATGTAGATGGAATTTAACCCTCCTATAAATTAGGGGTGATATCTATAGGCCTCTTGATTGAGTGAAACTATGAAATGCATGGCCATGCTCAAATAGAGATTTGTTTCATATAGTTTACTCATTGATCAAGAAAACTGAGATTAAATTATGAAGAGGATGACACATCCATGCCTTGAATTTAATCTTAGATATCATGGTTAAAAGGATTAAATTACATTGAAACATTGGTCACAAAAGGTAACGTCGAATCTATGACTTTATTATTACTTGGGTAACAGTGATGTATTACTAGATGCCGCTCACTGTTTATAATTTTATAATATGATTTAAAATTATTGCCAACGTAATAATAACCTACAGGGTCACACACATAGAACATTCGTCAAGTAGATATAATTTAAATGTCAATGATTTTAATATATCAATAAGATTGATTTAATTAAATCATGACTTTAAATTATATATATATATATATATATATATATATATATATATATATATATGTAATCTGTATGAAGAAGAGAGACTAAGGTTAAGAGAGAGACTAAGGTTAAGAGAGAGACTAAGGTTAAGAGAGATAAAAGAGATACAGATTATTTACAACTAGTACTGTTATCCTCTTTGCTCGAATCGTAAGACGGTTCGCGGGTGTTCGTGTGGATACCGTAGAGACGCTGTCCAGTTGGGTTGCGTTAAAGATTTGGAGATGATCAACACCTTCACCAAAGTTTCAGATTTGCACATTTAATCGGTAAAATCTTGAACTATCTGTATTAAACTGTTTCGCATAGATCCTCGGGTTTGGGTTTCGTTTTGTTTTATTTAAACCGTATTTTTCCGCTGCGTCTGATGATACGAAACCCAACAGTGGTATCAGAGCTATATGCGAAACGTTAATATGGATTTATGTGTTTAATTGTATTCGATATACCTGATATATGCAGTTAATACAAGTTTACCGATTTTAAGTTGAATATATATGATATTCTGCATGTATGGATATTTTGGAATTACGTATTCTGATTATCGATGATACATGCTTATGGGGTATTCTGCATATTTGATATGTAAGTCGGGAGATGGGATGCAGGGATGATGAAGGGTTATACGATTCTGGACATATAAGATATGTTTCGAATTCTGGAATTGTTTCAGAATTTCGTATGTTAAAATTCGTAGTCTCTGATGAAGGAATCCTTAGTCTCTGATGAAGGAATCCTTAGTCTCTGATGAAGGAATCCTTAGTCTCTGATGAAGGAATCCTTAGTCTCTGATGAAGGAATCCTTAGTCTCTGATGAAGGAATCCTTAATCTCTGATGAAGGAATCCTTAGTCTCTGATGAAAGAATCCTTAATCTCTGATGAAGGAATCCTTAGTCTCTGATGAAAGAATCCTTAATCTCTGATGAAGGAATCATTAATCCCTGATAAGAGATTAATCCCTGATGACATCATGTTTAATCTCCGATAGGCTAAATGTTAGTCTCTGATGACGTCACGTTTAATCCCCGAAAGGCTAAATGTTAGTCTCTGATGACGTCACATTTAATCCCCGACAGGCTAAATGTTAGTCTCTGATGACGTCACATTTAATCTCCGATAGGTTAAATGTTAGTCTCTGATGACGTCATTTTTAGTCTCCGACAGACTTAATAATTAGTCTCCGACGAGCTAATACGATTAGTCTCCGACAGGCTTAATTTTTAGTCTCTGACAGACTTAATAATTAGTCTCCGACGAGCTAATACGATTAGTCTCCGACAGGCATAATATTTAGTCTCCGACAGACTTAATATTTAGTCTCCGACGAGCTAATACGATTAGTCTCCGACAGGCATAATTTTTAGTCTCCGATAGGCTTAATATTTAGTCTCCGACGAGCTAATATGATTAGTCTCCGACAGGCTTAATATTTAGTCTCCGATAGAGAAAAAAAAAATTGCACAATACAGATTGTGACTTATAAAATTTTTCCAGGGGGCGCTGCCCCCTTAGACCCCAGCTCGCTGATCGGTCAGCGAGACCACCGCCAGGGGCCATGCCCCTTGGACCCCGCTAGGGGCCTCCCGACCCCTAGGACCCCGGCAAGGGGGGGTGCCCCCTTGACCCCCTGCCGTAGCGCACGATTGTCGTGTTCCCCAAATATGGTTTAATGATTTAAAAATTAATTAAAATATATATATTTAATTATTTTAATTGTTTAAATCATGTTATTATGTGCTTATGATGATATGCATGGTGCACAGTTATGGCCTTACGACCCATAGGTTAGTGGTTTTGGTTTTGAAATACGGCTTGCATGTCGTGCCTTCTCTTATATCTGGATGTAATATTCTCTTCTCATCTTACTCCCCTCGAATGTAACTCGAGGTTTCTTTCTATAATGTAATGTACAACATAGAATATTTTAGTATAGGTTTCATTATTATGTAATCTATAAAGATGACCAATAGAAGATGGAGATGAAGAAAATGAAGCATGCAAACAGAGTTTCAAGTAAGCTGCCAAGTTTGAAGATCAATTACCACATTACACGGACCTTCAATCTTTTCATTAGCTTGGAAAGATTGGCATAGGATTTGGCCATAACTGTGTCACAATTAAATTTTGCACTTTATTTATGCTTATATATGATATAATGAATAAATGTGCATGCTTAAAAGTTATAGTTGGTGAGATCTAATTTAATTAATAAAATCCCTCATAAAATTATTAAGTCTTAAACAGATGCCTTCCAATGATTAACACTCATCAAGGCCTTGATCGATGGATGTAGGTTTGCCAAAGCAAAGTACCCCATTTATCTTGGCATGGTGCGATAGGATAATTGTGATATCCAAACTGTTAAAATTGGGCTCGACTTAACTAGGCTATCACAATAGGATTGTGGGTCTAGAGGCATAGAGTTTGTATAAGTTCATTAGTTGAGCTTGAACAAATGTTGTTCGACAAACTATCCAAGAGTTATATATGATATAATTGACAAAGTGTTGTCTACCTAAATAATTATTGTGACGACCCCATAATCCCGTACCGGACTAGGGCATCATCAAAAGAAGGTAAAGATAACCATTCATCCATTCATAAATAAATACTGAATAAAAACAGCATTTGAGAGTAATTACAACCCAAGAATTAAGTAATTACAGCGGAAGCTATTACATCATTTCCTAATAACAAAATAAATCTCATCAACTCTTCAAACGTCTTCCTTCTTTCCTTCATTCATTCCTTTCTTTCCTTCATCAATTCTATCAAAAGGATAAACACTTAGCAGCTTATCATCTTTGCTTTCCCCTTGTCAGAGGGTTCAGCCTTAGCTTTCTGTCCTGCAAATCATTAACATTCAACATGGGTGAGCGTTTTACGCCCAGCAAGTATATACACATTGAGGAAAATATGAATAATTCAATGAATTTCATCTGGAATCAAAGGAGAGAAATCCAAATTCTGTTTATGGGCTTGGTGAAGCAATACCAAGACCTCGGAAACCTTCACATATCCTTGAGGATGCACTGATGATATACAACTTGTGATCCTCCATTGAAGAAAGTCAGGTATACACCGGATCATAACTTTCAAATATCCAACGGGGGCTGCACCCGCGGATCTGCTAACCATACGGTACACAGCTGGCCAGGCTGGACCGCATGATCCCTCTGAGTGACTACGTAGTCAAATAGCATTCCTCTTGGTCAGGTGAAGAACACATCAGCACCTTTCCTTTCCTCTTGCCAACCATGTGGCATAACCCCCATAAGGGGCATCATTCACATTCTCATTGCACAGATATAAGATTGAAAACATAGCTGAAATTCAAAGCTCATTTATATCCATGCATCATCATTCATATCATGCTAGCAGAATCAAAAGCATAGCACGTTCATGCATCAGAACAATTAAAGTATAAATCCAACCTTCTACGCATATCGGAACAAATGATAATGCGTTAAACTGAAATAAGCACGAGATTGTGAATATACTTGCCTCAGTCCTTTGCTTACGACCAAATTTAATTTACTCGTGAGTGGAAAGTTCTGTAAGAGTATACATATCACAAGATGAATTTATTATCTGGGTTAAAATATGAGGGAGAAATGCACATGTGATGTCCTTAACTTTTAACGTCTCAATCTGATATAAAAACTATTAAGGTTAAGAAATCAATTCAAACATCTTAAAATAATTTAAGAAAATAGCATTTTATAGTTTTAAAACAAACTGCGCATCAGGGAATTACTACGCTTTAATTTCATCGGAGATTAATATCTCATCGGGGATTAATAACCCATCGGGGATTAACTCATCGGGGATTAACTCATCGGGGATTAATAACCCATCGGGGATTAACTCATCGGGGATTAACTCATCGGGGATTAACTCATCGGGGATTAACTCATCGGGGATTAATAACCCATCGGGGATTAACTCATCATTCTCTCAGTGATACATAACATTTCTTTTGGTCTGCATGCCATCCTAAACACGGTTTAGGGTAAAGAAAAAAATCAGGTTAAGGAATACTCAAGCATGGGGTTGCGACTACTGTCAACAGAATGTTTGGTAGTTAAAGGTTTGTCCATCAGGTGGTTGTCAACAACACTACACCCATCTAGACAACTTGAAATAAATGACATTTACTCCGATCGTTAGAATATGCATTAAGTCATACTTTTGAAAATAAATGAACATGGTATTAAAGGTGGTAGGCAGAGCAGAGACGCAAGAAATTTAGCAAGACTTAAATAAGATGCTCTTACCTCCTTACTGTAGGAAGAAAATAAATGCTCCGGTTTATCCTTCAAGAAGAACTGCTGTCTCGAAAATCAAATTTAAGTTTTGATGGAAGTTTAGAGAGGTAGAATCAAGGTTACAACAGCGTGATGTGTATATATATCACTTGGTTGAACAACAAGAACCGTAGGATCAACTTGATCTCAGCTGTTGGTTATGAAAAGAAAGGAAATGACTGAAGAAGGAGAGAGTGATTGAAATGGCTGCTGCGTCCTTCAGTCATCTTTCATAGCTGACTCTAGGGTAATGATAGGGATGATGAGCATTTAATGTTGCTGTTCCCTCCCCCCATCAGTGGAGTATTTTAAAAAAAACGGGTACTGTAGCTACCCGAAGCATTCATGCCAAAACTCTCCTTTAAAGGTAGAACAACCTATAATCCTCATAAGCTTTACAAAATCATTTAGAAAATAAATCTTTTGGACATCACATTGCAGATAAATTTTTTTTTCATAATAAGAAAATAATTTCAATATTCACAACTTATAAGAAAATAATTTTCATAAAAATAAACAAAAATAATTAGATTTCATAACGAAATTTATTTACAAATCGGGGTCTTCACATCCTTCCCCCCTTACAGAAGTTTCGTCCTCGAAACTTAACTCTCAAACAAATGGGGATACTTATCAAGCATAACGCTTTCAAGCTCCCAAGTAGCTTCCTCCATACCATGATTCTTCCATAACACCTTTACAGAAGGAATTTCTTTATTCCTGAGAATTTTAACCTGCCGATCTAATATCTGGACAGGGATCTCTTCATAACTTAAATCAGTCCGCAGATCTATCGATTGATAGTCTAATATTCCTTCATGGTTGCCCTTAAAAGGACGCAAAACTGAGATGTGAAATACATCATGCACGTGACCCAAAGCTGGTGGTAAGGCTATTTGATAGGCTACTTCACCAACTTTCTTCAATACCTCAAATGGTCCCACAAAGCGGGGACTTAACTTTCCCTTCTTGCCAAAACGCATTATGCCCTTCCAGGGTGACACCTTTAACAACACATAACTTCCAACTTCCAGTGTTTGGTTCTTTCTGTGTTGATCAGCATATTGCTTTTGTCGGTCTTGAGCCGCCTTCATTCTAGTTCTGATCACTTTAATTGCTTCCTCAGTTTGTTGGACTATTTCCGGTCCAATTAATCTTCGTTCTCCCACTTCATTCCAGTAAAGTGGAGTTCTACACTTTCGACCATACAATGCTTCAAATGGCGCCATGCCAATGCTGGCATGGTAACTATTATTGTAGGCAAATTCAACCAGTGGTAGATAGTTGTCCCAATTCCCTTTAAAATCGAGAACGCAAGCCCGAAGCATATCTTCTAGGGTTTGGATCGTGCGTTCAGATTGACCATCTGTCTGGGGATGATAAGCTGTACTCATGTCTAACCTTGTCCCCAAATATTCCTGGAAACTTTTCCAAAACCTTGAGGTAAACCTCGGATCTCGATCAGAGACGATGGAGACTGGCACTCCATGTCGACTTACAATTTCCTTGACATATAACTTTACCATTTGGTCCATCTTGTAGGTATACTTTATGGCCAAGAAATGGGCTGACTTGGTCAATCTGTCGACTATAACCCAAATAGCATTCATTCCACCCGGCGTGGTTGGTAAACCAACAACAAAATCCATCGTGATAAATTCCCACTTCCACTCAGGAATTTCTAGTGGTTGTAACAACCCACTTGGTTTCTGATGCTCTGCTTTAACTTGTTGGCATGTTAAGCATTTGCTTACCCATTCAGCTATCTCCCTTTTCATGTTGGGCCACCAAAAACTTTGCTTCAAATCTTGGTACATTTTCGTGCCTCCGGGATGAAAAGAGAATTTTGAGTTGTGGGCTTCGTGAAGAAGCTCTTGTCTCAATTCCATTTTTGTAGGAATCCAAATTCGACCTTCAAATCGTAAAAGTCCATCATTGTGCAGGAGGCATTTGCCTTTCTCTCCTTTAATCAATTTGGTCTTTTCTTCATCATGCTCCTCTTGTGCGACCTTAATGAGGTCATGCAACTGGGGTCGGGCTCGAATTTCTTGCTCTACTTCCATCCTTTGAGTCGTGGTAAGTGCATGCAGCTGTAGGCGCTCAAATTCCTTTATAACTTCTTCCTGAGTGGTAATCTCATTCAGTCTTTCGCGACGGCTGAGCGCATCAGCAACTACATTTGCCTTTCCAGGGTGGTAGTTGATGGAGCAATCATAATCCTGAATCAACTCCAACCAACGCCTTTGTCGCATGTTGAGTTCTTTTTGCGTAAATATGTACTTTAAACTTTTGTGGTCAGTATATATTTCGCATTTCTCACCATAGAGGTAGTGCCTCCAAATCTTTAAGGCAAAAACGATTGCTGCTAGTTCCAAGTCATGCGTAGGATATCGTTTTTCACAATCCTTCAGCTGCCTTGAGGCATAAGCAATTACTTTACCATGCTGCATTAAAACTGCTCCAAGCCCTTGTTTTAACGCATCACTGAAAATGACAAACTTTCCCTTATCATCAGGTAGCGTCAGGGTAGGGGCTGTAGTTAATCTTGTCTTCAATCCTTGGAAGCTCTTTTCGCAATCAGAATTCCAATCAAACTTCACAACTTTTCTTGTCAAGTTTGTCAAAGGCATAGCTACTTTTGAAAAATCCTTCACAAACCTCCGGTAGTAGCCGGCCAAACCTAGGAAACTCCTGACCTCTGATGGGTTTGTCGGTCGAGGCCACTTCGTGATTGCCTCAATCTTACTGGGGTCCACTGCAACACCAGACTCGTTGATTACATGACCAAGAAACTTTACTTCCCTTAGCCAAAATTCACACTTAGAAAACTTGGCGTATAATTGCTCTCTTCTTAGAATTCCCAGTGCCATCCTTAAATGCTCCTCGTGCTCTTTTGCTGTCTTCGAATAGATAAGAATGTCATCGATGAAAACAATGATAAACTTATCTAGAAATGGCTTGAAGATGCGATTCATTAAATCCATGAAAGCTGCTGGCGCATTTGTTAATCCAAAAGACATCACTAGAAATTCATAGTGACCATAACGAGTCCGAAATGCCGTCTTTGGTATATCTTCCTCTTTGATCTTTAATTGGTGGTATCCTGAACGAAGATCAATCTTTGAGAAGTACCTCCCTCCTCTGAGCTGATCAAAAAGGTCATCTATCCTTGGCAAAGGATATTTATTCTTAATCGTGACCTTATTCAGTTCCCGGTAATCAATGCAGAGCCTCATCGACCCATCCTTCTTGCGAACGAATAGCACGGGTGCTCCCCATGGCGAAACACTCGGTCTGATCAACCCCCGATCCAAAAGTTCTTGCAACTGTTTCATTAGTTCTTTTAGTTCAGATGGTGCCATGCGGTAAGGGGTCTTGGAAATTGGTACGGTACCGGGGATTAGGTTGATTTCAAAATCCATTTCTCTATCTGGAGGTAACCCCGGCAACTCTTCTGGAAATACATCCGCAAACTCCCTTACAACAGGGACATCCTCAAGCTTAGATTCATTTCCATCGGTATCATGCACATAAACCAAGAAAGCTTCGCAACCTTTGCGAACCAGCTTCTGCGCTTGCATCATGGTCAAGAATGGCGATGACTTCACCATCTTAGTGCCATGAAACCAAACCTTTGCCTTCTGGGGAGAGCGTAAGGCTACTCTCTTTTTCTTACAATCAATGTTGGCTTGATACTTAAACAACCAGTCCATTCCCAAAATTACGTCAAATTCTCCCAAAGGAAAGGGAATAAGGTCAGCAAGAAATTCTTGTTGATCTATCTTTAAGGTACAGTTACGGTAGACATGAGAAATATTCACTATTTCGCGATTAGCAACGACTACCTCTAAAGGATTAGGTAAAAGCTCAGGCAAGACTGGCATGCTTTTAGCTAATCGCTCAGAAACAAAACTACGGGTAGCACCCGAATCAACTAACACATGTGCAGGTATGGAGTTTACTAGAAGTGTACCTGACACAACATCATCAGAAGCCACAGCATCTTGCACCGTCATATTGTAAGTCCTTGCTTGTGGCCGGATGGGCACGGTGTTGGCTCCTGTTAGCACTGGCCTGCCACCGTTCTTCTGGGGGCAATTAGGAGAAATATGCCCTTCTGCTCCACATGTAAAACATGTCCGTACCATAGCAAGTGGTTTGTTAATTTGCTGAGGCTGTTGTTGTGATCTTCTTTGGAGCGGAGCCGCAACTGAATTCAATGTTGGGCAGTTTGAGGAGAAGTGTCCTGGTTGGCGACATCTGAAGCAAACGTCCTTTCCCTTCAGGCATGGAGTTGAGCCATGGTTTTTCCCACACTTTGTACATACAACCGTCCTTGCAATGTTATTCGATGGTTGCTCCTTCCACTTCCTCTTCCTACTAGCAATCAGACCGCTAATATCGTCGCTCCCTTCTTCCTTCTTCACAATCACACCACCAAGGTTTTGGTGGACTCCTTTATCGCTCCTTCTTCTCTTCTCTTCCTTCTTATTTTCTCGGCTGTACTCATATACTGCCCTATTACTCCATTCTGCTATTCTTGCTTTCTCTACAACTGCATCAAAAGTTTCCAGCTGGAAAATTGCTACCTGTCTCAGAATCCAGGGATTCAATCCTTGCTCGAACCTTCGAGCTTTCCTTCCTTCATCGCTCACCTGATGAGGAGCATATCTCATCAGTTCAGTAAACTTTGCTTCATATTCGTCCACCGTCATGGACCCTTGCTTCAAGTTTAGGAACCTTAGTTCCATAGCATTAGAGACACTAGGAGGGTAAAATTTCTCCCTGAACTTCTGGGTAAACAGTTCCCAGGTTATCACTGCGTCAGGGTTCCTTGCAGTTTCCCTTTTCGTAAGCTCCATTCTCTTTGCGCCTTTCCACCAGTGGTTGGCTTCCTCTTTCAACATGAAAGCGGCATACTTTGTCTTACAATCTTCTGGCACATCTACTAAATCAAAGGCTTTCTCAACCTCTTCCAACCAATATTGTGCTGCTGTAGGTCCTCCCTTTCCATCAAAGGTCGGAGGGTTGATGCCAATGAACTCTCGGATACACGAACCACGAGCGGTAGGTTTTGGTGGTTGAGGTGGGGGTGGTTGGTTTGCGGTCACGGCCTCACGAATAATCTGAAGAAATTGAGCCAAGGGATTATCATTCGCATTTCCCGCAGCATTGTTGTTAGCGGAAATATTGTCATTAACTGGGGTGGGTGGTGTAACACGTGGGGGATTACGGTTCATCCCCATCACTTCCTCCGAGCTGTCGTCCTCAATGACAACATCATCAAGATTTTCAGCTTGGTTTTCTCTTTCCAAACGCGCCACATTTTCAGACCTTGACACGTTGTTATGTAGATTCCTTCTCCCAGCCCTTCCTGGTCTCCTTCCTCTGGCCATAATCTAAAAAAATATACATAAAGAGTTAAACATCCTCCTCAAAACATTCCATTCCTCATATGGTTTAACAATTTAAAACTTGACAAAATGAAGAGCATAAGCATCACATAATCATTTGGATAGCTCAAAACATTATCATTCATGTACATAGGAGGCTGCCATAAGCATTGTCCTCAAACATTTCTTATGCTTGACTTAAGCCAAAATTCATCATCTGGGCATCATACTTTTGCGATAAATGCTACTATCCAGCCAAATTTAAAACAAGTACAAAATAACTTCCACTTAAATTTTCACATTAGCTTCTACAGCTAAACCTCCTCATCATCCGTGTCCAGGGGTCCTTCACGTTCAGCCTCTCTCTCCCACTGTTGAGACTGGACACGTGTCTCCTCAATGCGGCGTGAACAGTGGTTGCTCATCTGCTCCAAGCACGCCACTGTAGGGTTAGCTGCTGCCGCTGCTACCATCTGTGCATGCATTTCCAATGCTAGCCGATGGTACAGACTTTGGGTCAACCAGAAAGAAGACCGCCAAGCTGATGCTGCTGTGCGAAACCTGGCAATGGTGGCAGCCTGCCTTCGAATTGTTGTAGCGCAATCTGCTAAACGATGGTGCACGTCCGTCTCGTATTTACGTACTATTCTGCCGTGAGATAACCAAGGTGAAGGTGGGGTGAGTCTCGGAATATCCTGTCCTACTGTAGGGGCATTCTGAGCCAAGTCTTGGTTACGGTTGAAAGGAGGGCATCGTACACTCTTTCGTGCTGTGCGGCGAATGCGCAGTCCTCGGCGAGTGGTGGAGGGTCCGACTTCATGAACCGGCTTTAGGGCAAGACTAGGCCCCTCTTGTGTTGGAGGTGACTGGTGCCTGCTTGGTGGTGCAGGGATAAGCAACGGAGACTCTACACTAGGCTCCTCTTCCTCATCGGATGATACATCAAAAGCTAGGCTATTCACTCTACGGACGGGCGCAGGGGATCTAGAGCGATCTCTAGCCATCTACATGAAACAGTCCACGTTAGCAATTTCAACTTCCCAATAAGACAAGCATATCTATAAATCAAGAGAACGGTGCCTTCACTTGCTCAATTCATTACTTTAAGCAATCTTATCCTTAAGGATTTTAAATCACTCCATTCTAAAATAAATATCCTCAAACTCGAACTCCTTCACTCCATTTTTTTTTTTTTTTTTTTTT
>CM025786.1:56214118-56242422 GCA_014636745.2 Centella asiatica
CATGTTGTTATTATGTAATGTTTTACAGGTTATGGCGAAAAGGTCGAACCGTCTGCTAAAGGCAAAGAAAGGATGGCATAGTGAACGCTTTCTCATTGCCCTCTTATGGGTGGCATTTCGAGGAAGTGAAGCGTAAGACAATTATCGAATTGTTTAGATTGTAAAGCCTGTGTGGGCCCTCTTGGACTTCCGCTGTTAGAACTTTTATTTATGGAGGAATGTAATAGAGAATACAATTTATTTCTCTTATTTAATGATATGTATGCTTCGATGCTTATCTGTTCTTTTGTCAATTTTTGACGGCACCCGGAGTCCGGTAAAGGATTTTTGGGGCCGTCATAGTTGGTATCAGAGCCCAAGCATCGGTTATGAGATCACGGTCTCTATCGGAGAGTAGGATGTGATTTTAGAGTTTTAAGGAGGAACCGTAAGGTTAAGGATATGAAGAATAGGATGTCAGGACCTAAGTAGGACTTACTACAAGCCATGCATTGCATTAGTATTCATGTCAAACTCTGTGTTAAGTTAACTCGTTCCCAGACTAACATAGGCTATGTTCACTTGTAGATGACTTCGAGATGTGATGGTAAGGACGGAGCCCCCATGATCACTAGTCCTGATGAGGAGCATGCCCCTAACCATGTTTTCCCAGTGAGATAGCTGAGAACTTGTAAATGGGGGGGGGGGGGGGGGGGGGGGTTGAATACAAGTTTCTTTGAATTCTTTTCGATTGCTTGTTCTTAAAGAAATTTATTATTACTGGCGGAAATAAAGAACAAGAACTCAAATCAATTTATAAATAATTGTTTTTATTGATTTTAACAATTAAATACAAATTCTAACAATCACAATAATATGATCGTCAGTTTTTTTTTTCTGTATAGTAAAGATACAAACTTTGAATTCTATACAGCTTCGAATTACAATTCTGTAAACCTAATTACAGTTTCTAAAACTGAATTACTCAGTTTCCTATTCTAAATTAATAATGATTCAGCTTCCTTATTCGAATCAAACATAATCTTTCCTTTTTGATTTGGAACAGATTTCTGGCTTGTTTCCTTACCAGCTACGTCTTCAATAATATCTTGATTTACGTGGAAGACATTCCTTATTCAATTCTAACTCTGTATCTTATCAGGAAATAAGTCACAACTAGTCCCTGACAGCTTCAGTCTTTAGTCCCTAATCGTTTAGTCTCTGGTCTTTCAGTATCTGATAAGGTTGTGTAGTCTCCGATGCTTTAAGGCTTAGTCTCTGATGACGTCAGCTTAGTCTCTGATGCATTAAGCTTAGTCTCCGATGATGTCAGCTTAGTCTCTGATGCACTAAGCTTAGTTTCCGATGACGTAAGCATTAGTCTCTGATGCTTTTAGACTTAATCTCTGATGATGTAAGCGGTAGTCTCCGATAAGCAAAATACTTAGTCTCTGACAAGTGTTGCCTTAGTCTCCGATAAGCCTTTTTGTAATCTCCGACAGATCAAATACACACTTTGACTTGTTGAAGCTTTGATACAACTTTCCAGCAGTTACTTACAAATACAAAATAAATCTATCTCTTTATAAAGAATAAATAAATTACAACCAAAGAGATAACTACTGGCTACAAAACTTCAGTGTTACTAATTAACACTTTCTGTAAATTTGTATATCTAAGTAATCTAAAGACAATCATCATCAAATGTTATAAAACCTAACAATCTCCCCCTAATTATGAATATCAGAATGACAAGCATAATTTCAAGGTTGATGATGATGTCAAAACTCAAAATTTACAAGCATTACTTAGAATAAAGAATAAAGAATTACTAACTGCAAATGTATCTGAATTAAGATCTTTGATCTGTCATTCAGCTTCCACCAAGACTTAGGTTTAAATCCTTTAAGTCTGGCTTCAAAAAAAAAATTACAGCTTATTTAACAACCAACATACCTCCAACTTCAACAACTTCATCTTTTATTTTTCTTCAACACTTCCAGCCTTTCTATCAGCAACTTCCTAAGAATAATCTCTGTTTCTTCTTCTGCATCTTTGAGAAGACTGATAAATCCTTCAATATGTCTCTCATTTACATTGTTTATGTCTCTGTTGTAGTTGAAGAATACCTTCTCTCCATGAAAGGTCTCATACCATAGTCCAAGAGGCTTTGGATCAACTTTTGGCACAGTGTCCAAATTATGTATCACCTTTATCACCTTCTAGATTTGGCTTCGAAATTCCATGTTGAGATCAGAAGTCTCAAGCATCACAGTCAGCAACCACTCCAAGTTCTCTTTAGTTTGTCCCTCCAAGGCTGGCCGTTCGAACTTCAAAGATTCTCCATCTTTTAAAAATATATGAAGCAATTCTTTGTTTTCTTTACCCTTGATCAAATTTATATACTTTGTACTCCTTTTCAGGGCTTTGATAATTTCTTCTGTGTTAGCCATTTCAACCTTGTAAGATTTCCTTGATGGAACTGTTCGTGGTTTTGTTGGTCCACTCACAGCCACTAAGGCAGTCTCGGTTGGCCTTGGAGATTCTTGAGATGTAGGCTTTTTGATAGATTCTTTAGTCATAGATTTCTTTGCAGCTACTTGGACTAAAGATCTTCTCCTTGATTTCTTCTTTGCCTCTTCTATCTCCTTATTCTTCTTTTTGGTGATGGCTGCCTTCTGTGCACTTGACCTTCTTGTAGAGATTTTCCTTTTCTTTGCCTCCTCTTCCTCCCTTGCTGCAGCCATGTCCTCCTCCTCTTGTAGTTTCTAAGCAAACAATGCATCAGGTTCAATGAGTTTCTGCTCTTGAGGATAAACTAACTCTACTTTCCCATCCACTATCAATTCAACTAGAGTGGGAAAGTGAGCAGTCTTCATGGCATCCCCCAATAGCTTGGGTTGTCCTGGTTGAGAAGAAATTTGTTTTTTTGGTTTTTCAACCATGACTCCTTTGCCTTTATCTTTGTGAGTGCTTGGGACTATTGCAGTGGAAGGAGGAGCTGCTGTTGTTGCTACTGGTATTGTTGTTGGTGGTGGTGGTTGTGTTGTTGTTGATTTTGTAGCTGCTTCAAGATCAGAATGTTTCTTCAAAATTCTGTCCATCATTGCCTGCAATTCTGCATCAAGGACTGGAACAAATTTTGATTGTGATTTTGGTACAGGAACAGGTTTGGAATGACCATCCTCCCCCTTTTTGACATCAGCATCGTTGGGTTGGGAGGAGGTGGCCAAGTGTGAAAGTGCATGTAGCTAGAGTTGTTCTATTCGATCTTGTTTGTGAAAGAAGAGTTGGACATTGGATTCAAGGGCTTGAATTCTACTGTCAGTCTTGGACTTGTCTTTGATGATTGTATCAATTGAAGTGATAGTCCTCCTTGGCAAGTGTCCTTTATAGCACCTCCTTATCTTTTCTGTTTCCAACTCCATCCTTTCCTCCATTCTTTTTACTGCACCATTTATTCCAGTAACCAAGAAGTGGTGAAACTTTGTATGTTTCTTATCCACTTTAGTTACTTCTTCTAGTATATCCTTGAGGGATGGTGTAACTACATTTGACCCAATGTTGGTCACATAGTCCTGCCTGAGTTGGGCAGCTGCATCCTCTAGAGAATTTGTGAAGTTCGCATCAAGCCAAACATCCACATTCTCTTCTTTAATTTCTTCAAGAACAGGTTCATCTGCTAGTCTTGTTTTTAATGCAGAAATATTGTCTTGAGTTTGTTATAGACCATATAGTATTTCAAAGTCTGCATTGGACATTTCGGATAATACATGTAATGTTGCATCCCCTGTTCTGAAGCTTATCCCAGTTTTTTTTGTTTGGATTGTAATGGAGGGAGCAGAAGAAACTTGAGCTGCTGGTGTGATGGTTTCAACAGGTTTTAAAAATGCACCTGCTGAAAATTTCTCTCTTTTATTTTCTTCAAGGATCTCATCCTTGCTCACACCCTCTCCTTTTGCCAGGGGTTGGACACCCAGCTTCTCTATCTCTCCTTTTTCCAAGCTGTCTAAAGCTTGACTCTCTTGTATGTGTATGTCCTCTCCTTTTTCTAGGTCAGGAGCCTGATTCTCACTAATTATTCTCACATCCTCACTCATATGGATATGTACACTTTGTCCTAAAGAAGTGAGGGGTAAAGGAGAATTACTTGTGACTGCATGGAGAGTGGGTTCCCTTTGTGTTTCTGGGGCTAGGGATCTCTCCATGGAATGAGTTTGAGAGCTTGTCTCGAGTATTGGCTCCTCTTGGGAAAAATCAAGAAGATGTAAATTTGTAGTATCAAAAGAATCAAGAATGGGAGAAAAAGGAGAAAAATGTACAGTTTTGAGTGTTGGCTGTTCCTCAGACATTGAAAATTGAGGAACATCAATAGATGACTCTGTGTGTGCACTCCTGGTGTCACTCTTTTCTTGTATTTTTTCTCTTTGTGGTTCCTCTTGTTGGTGAACAAGAGATTGTGCAGACTCTGTACATGTGGTTCCTGGATGAGAACTTTCTTCAATGTCAACATCCTTTTGAGAGGATATGGACAGTTCACTGTTTTTCCTTATATCCTCCATTGCCTTTTGGGAAGCAATGGATTCCTTTTGGCTTAGGGTTATTACTCTCTTCTTTCTCTGAGGTGCCACCTCAGCTTCTTTATCTCCCTTAATTATTTTTCTTTTTATTGGGAGCTTTTTGGCTATCTTTGGTTTTGCAACCACAATCTTTTGGGAGACTGTGGAGGGGGCTAGTGATTGTGGTTGTGAAGTGGTTGGAGGATTAATAGGGATTTGTTGATCAGTATCCTCAAAATTTGACAAAGAATAAAGGTTAGGAAGCCTATCAATGAGAGTAGATCTCATGACAGGAGGGAAAAATAAAGGAACCTTTACCTTTGCAGATTTGTGCTTCACATCAGTAAAAATTCTTTTACTCTGCAAAACAGTTGGTACAACTTGCATGCCAGTAATATTAAGGTTAGGGATTAGATAATATGCAATCATCATCAAAAACCTAGCATAATAAATTTTATTTTTATTACCGGATTTAAGTTTTAGCAAAAGATTTTGCAGAATTAAAAGCCCAATGTTTAGATGTCTATCATACAATACACTAAAAGTAATTTGTTGTGTGAGTGTAGTGATAGCATCATAGCCACTGCATTTAGAAGTAAAAGCTTTTGTAATAATGTCAAAGAACAGTGACCACTCTTGCCTTAGATGGGGTCGTGTGATAGACCCAACAGAAACAATTTCTGACGAATAATGTAAAATTTTAAACATAGCAAAAATTTCTTCATCAGAGGCAGGAGAGTCAAAGTTTTCATACACAGGTAAATTTTTTATTGAGTCAGAGACTAATCAAAAACACTGTTGGGGACTAAGGTAGTCTCCGATAGTTCATTTTTGATTTAGTCAGGGACTAATCAAAAACACTGTCAGGGACTAAGGTAGTCTCTTTCCCTTAAGCTTTCAGGGACAAAGAAAATGTAGTCCCTGCTACAATTTTGTTTTTCAAAACATTTCTAACAATCAAGTTAATGATTATTAGCTTCAAAAATTATGTTTTATTAAAACAACTTCAACCAGAAATTAAATTCTAGCTACTAAAATTTCTGTTCACAAGAACAGCTGCAATCTAGAAATTGAATTCTAGCTTCTAAAATTCTATCCATTAAGAACAACTTCAAACTAGAAATTAAATTCTAGCTTCTCACAACTAAACAACTTGTTTTCTCAGATTTTAATCAACTTTTAGAGACATAATTCAACATTCCTAACTCATAGACTAATCTAGTAAATGTAGATTCATCTAAAGGTTTTGTGAATATGTCTGCAAGTTGTTTATCAGTTGTAACCCAGTGCAATTCAATATTTCCGTCACTTACATGTTCTCTTATGAAGTGATATCTAATATCTATGTGTTTTGTTCTTGAATGTTGCACTGGATTTTCTGTTATAGCTATGACACTTGTATTATCACAATAGATTGGAATTTTGGATAATGACATACCATAGTTTAGGAGTTGATTCTTGATCCATAAGATTTGAGCACAGCAACTCCCAGCTGCAATGTATTCAGCTTCTGCTGTTGAAGTAGAAACTGAATTTTGTTTCTTGCTAAACCAAGAAACAAGTCTGCCTCCAAGAAGTTGGCAGCTTCCACTTGTGCTTTTCCTGTCAAGCTTGCAACCTGCATAGTCAGCATCTGAATAACCAATTAATTTAAAATCAGATTCTTTGGGATACCATAAACCAAGGTTTGGGGTACCCTTTAGATATCTGAGTATTCTTTTTATAGCAATCAAATGTGACTCTCTAGGGTCAGCTTGAAATCTAGCACATAAACATGTAGCAAACATTATATCAGGTCTACTTGCAGTTAGATATAAAAGAGAGCCTATCATGCCTCTATAGCTAGTAATATCAATTTTCTTTCCTTTTAAATCTTTATCTAGCTTAGTGGCAGTAGGCATGGGTGTTTTTGTAGATGCACAATCAACCAAATCATATTTTCTCAATAAGTCTTTGATGTACTTGGACTGATTGATAAAAATTCCATCAATTGACTGTTTTATTTGCAAACCTAAGAAAAATGTTAATTCACCCATCATACTCATTTCATATCTAAACTGCATGAGTTTTGAAAATTTTTCACAGAGTTTTTCATTTGTAGAACCAAATATAATATCATCTACATATATTTGCACAAGTATAATGTCAGAGCCTTGCTTTCTATAAAATAATGTTTTATCTATGATACCTCTAACAAATTTGTTTTCAAGTAAAAATTTAGATAGAGTATCATACCAGGCTCTTGGTGCTTGTTTTAAGCCATAAATTGCTTTATCTAACCTGTATACATGATTTGGAAACTTGGAATCCACAAAACCTGGTGGTTGTTGAACATAGACTTCTTCTTCCAATTTTCCATTTAGGAAAGCACTCTTGACATCCATCTGGTACACCTTGAAGTTTTTGTAGGCTGCATATTCCAAGAAAATCCTAATTGCTTCAAGTCTTGCTATTGGTGCAAAAGTTTCATCATAATCTATTCCTTCTTCTTGAGAATATCCTTTTGCAACCAGTCTTGCTTTATTTCTTGTGATTGTACCAGTTTCATCCAATTTATTTCTGAAGACCCATTTGGCACCTATAATTGATCTATTCCTTAGTTTGGGTACCAGTCTCCAGACTTTGTTTCTTGTGAATTGGTTTAACTCCTCTTGTATGGCTATTATCCAGACAGGATCTTGAAGTGCTTCCTTAATTTTCTTTGGCTCAATCTTTGAGAGAAAACAGAGATATAAACATTCATTTTGAGTTGCACTTCTAGTCTTGACTCCATCCTCTAGACTTCCAATAATCAAATCTGGTGTGTGGTCTTTCAACCATGGAATTGCACGTGGCAGATTTGACCTTGAAGTGGAGGCTTCATTTTCTAGATTGATGTTGTCTAATCTAGCTTCATGATCAGATACTGCTCCCCCTAAACCATTGACTTCTTCATTATTAGCTCCCCCTGAGCTGTTTATCTCTATAGTCCCTGGTGTCAAGATAGTCTCCAATTGTGCATCAGTGACACTAGTCCCTAGTGAACGAGTAGTCTCTGATGGTATACTAATGTCACCAGTTTCTTGTGTTTCATCTAATACTCTAGTCTCTGATAGAGTATTAGTCCTTGGTACTTCATGCACAACTGTTAACTCCCCCTCAATTATGTAGGGACCATTACTATCTTGGGGTTTTTCAGTAGTCTCTGATAGATATTCCCATGCATCTAATTCATTCTCAAAACTGAGAAGTTCATGCAATCCTTGTCCAATCATTCCTGGAATTTTTCGGTCATCAAATACAACTTGTATTGATTCCACAATGACCTTTGTTCTTAGATTATATACTTTGTATGCCTTGCTTTACAGAGAATAACCTAAGGAGATTGCCTCATCAGACTTGTTGTCAAATTTTCCTCTTGTTTCTGATGAGTCTCTCAGTACAAAGAACTTACAACCAAACACATGTAAAAACTTGAGAGTTGGTTTTCTCCCAGTCATCAATTCATAAGGTGTTTTGTTGTATGCTTTGTTTATCAAGGATCTGTTCTGTGTAAAGCAAGTTGTGCTAATAGCTTCTTCCCAAAAATATGTAGGAAGTTTTGCTTCTTGTAACATAGTCCTTGCTGCTTCAATAAGGGTCCTATTTTTCCTCTCAACAACTCCATTTTGTTGAGGGATTCTTGGAGCAGAGAATTGGTGAGTTATTCCTTTTTCAGTGCAGAATTCAATAACTTGGGTATTCTTGAATTCTGTTCCTCTGTCACTCCTTATTACCCTTACTGTTTTTCCTGACTCAGTTTCTATCTTCTTGACATGATCAATTATCAACTAAGCAGCTTCATCTTTTGTATGGAGGTATTTTACCCAAGTATACCTCATGTGATCATCCACAATAACCAAAGCATATCTATTTCTTAAGATAGACATCATATTCACTTGACCAAATAAATCAATGTGTAGTAACTGTAAAGGGTCAGTGATTGATGTTGTTGGTTTGCTTTTGAATGATACACTTCTTTGTTTCCTTTTCTGGCATGAATCACACAATCCATCTTGTGTAAACTCCAATTGTGGAATGCCAGCTACCAATCCTTTCCTCACAAGCTTGTTGATATTCTTGAAATTCAAGTGGGAAAGCTTCTTGTGCCAAAGCCAACTTTCATCAGTTGAAACTTTGCTATAGAGACATGTGATTTGATCAGAGGAAGAGATAAGGTTTGCAATATACAAATTTCCTTTTCTTTTCCCTGTCAATATCACATTATCAGATTCTTTGTCACACACCAAGCATTGATCTTCTTTGAAGGTGACATTGAATCCCTTATCACATAGTTGACTCACACTCAGTAGATTGTGCTTTAAGCCATCAATTAGTGATACTTCTGTGAAGATGACATTTCCATGCTCAACATTTCCATAACCCTTAGTATAGCCTTTGTTGTCATCTCCAAAAGTGACTTTTGGGCCACTTTTCTCTTCATACTGTTTTAGCAGGGACTTGTCTCCGGTCATGTGCCTTGAACAACCACTGTCCAAGTACCATGTTTTCTTCTTTTTGCCCTGCAGAGTAAAGAGTAACTAGTTAGAAATTTTTGGGACCCAGACTTTCTTGGATCCTTTCTCACTAGTTGTAGAATCAAGACTTGACTCAGATTGAGTTGATTGTCTTTTAGCATTTTCGACTTTAATTGGACAATCACTAGTCTTGCTACCTTTTTGTGAGAGACTGCCAAGCTTAGGTTTTTCATAGTTAATGCAAAGATGATTTGACCTTTTTATAGGTGATTTATGTTTTATTGTCTTTGAAGGTGCAGTCTTTATTATAGGAATTTTATTTTTACTCCTACAGTGCATAGCTATGTGATTAGGATTACCACATATATGACATGTCTTTCTAGGAGAATCAGGCATGCTAGCATAATTTGTATACTTGTTGATGCCTATTTTTTCATTCCTATTTTTCTTATTTCTGCTAGACTCCACTAATGTTTCAGCCTTTTTCATAGGAATATTTTCCAATTTTTTGTTTAATTGAGTCTTTGTCATGAACCCAATGTTTAATCTTTTATTTTCACTTTTATCAACAATAGTCACCATCTTTTGATCAATCTTTGTTTTTGTAGTGACTTGTTGATATTGAGTGTTAATAATTTTGGGTTTCATTGACAGGAGAGACAAAATTAATTCTTTTTAAAGCATTTGGCTTACTAATAGTGGAGTTAGCAGCTTCAACTTTTTCATCTAAATCTGAACTCTTGTCTAGATATTCATCATAACCTAGTCCAGATTTTTGACCTATTGTTTGACATTTTACCAAGTCTGTCAACTTTTTAGAGGAATTATTCCATTGTTTAATCTTAGCTTGAGCATTTTCAAATTGCTCGATTAAGTAATATTCCCTCTTTTTCAAAGCATCAATCATGTGATGAGCTTTATTTAAGTCAGACTTGATAGTGTCAAATTGTACCAATCACTCTTCAAGAAATTTGTTTCTTTTCAAGAGAAGGTCATGTGCTTCTTTTACATTAGTATGTTCAATAGTTAATGATCTAAAACTAACATGCAAATCAGACATATCTTTTTGTATGCTTTCAATACTAGATGTATCAATTAAGTTAAGCACATTAAAATTCTGAGTTGCATCACATACCTTTGTAGAATCACTTGACTCGTCACTTCGAGCCATTAGGGCAAAGTTGACAATTTCCTCCTCAGAGTCACCGTCAATCCAATCCTTGCCCTCAGTAATCAAGGCTTTGCTTTTTGATTTGAACTTCTTGTCAGCAAAGTCGTTCCCCATTTTCCTTGATTTTTCATCCTTAGATCTAGGCTTCCTGCACTCATTGGCAAAGTGCCCTAACCCATCACAGTTATAACATCTGATTTTCTTCTTGTCAAAGGTCACAGTTTGACCTTCACGTTTAGGGTTAGGTTTCCTTGACGACTTTCTTCCTTTTCTACCAGCTCTAAATTTCTTGAACTGTTTGACCATGAATGCCATGAATTCCTCCATGTCATCATCAGTATTCAGTTCATCTTCCTCATCAGTCGAGCTTGCATTGGAAGTTTCATCATCAAGTTTCTCTTGAGACTTCCTTGTCTCAACCATTAACGCAGCTCCTTTGTCCCTGCCAAGAATGCGTTATCGTTGCTCTACATTAAGTTCGTAGGTCTTTAAATTTCCGTAGAGCCTGTCCAGTGTGAGTATGTCTAAGTCATGAGCTTCCCTTATTGCAATAGTCTTTGGATCCCAACTTGGTGGGAGAGATCTCATGAACTTAGTGTTGACATCCTCATTATCATAGGACTTTCCAAGTATCTTCAAGTCATTGAGCAAAGTATTGAACCTGTCATAGACTGACGTTATTGGTTCAAGGCTTTGGTTCACGTTTAAGGAGGAATCGTAAGGTTAAGGATAGGAAGAATAGGATGCCAGGACCTAAGTAGGACTTACTGCAAGCCATGCATTGCATTAGTATTCATGTCAAACTCTTTGTTAAGTTAACTCGTTCCTGGACTAACATAGGCTATGTTCACTTGTAGATGACTTCGAGATGCGATGGTAAGGACGGAGCCCCCATGATCACTAGTCTTGACGAGGAGCATGCCCCTGACCACCTAAGACATGTGGACATCCCACTTGCCCCCATCACAGACGATGTTGAGGCACGGGAGGACTCATTCTCCGAGTAGCCTCTTGCTGTCATGCCTACAACACATGATGATGCTGGCCCTTCGAACTGCCGCAAGCGCCTAAACCCTGATGTTATCCGTGGATCACTGCCACCCTCTGGTGCCTGATGGCGTGTGACTCCTCGGAAGAGGGTAACCAGGGTAGTAGAAGTTATACATTTCGAGATTCCTCGGATCTCTGACGAGGATTTGGAGGATGCTGAAGACCCTACAGATCCAGAAGATGACGAGGAACCCACCGAGCTAGAGGATTTTGATGACCTTGCTGACCTAGAAGATACCGATGCCCTCACTGACCCTTTTGAGAGGACTGATTCCTCAGTTCCTTTGAGGAGTTGTTCTCCTCCCCACTACCAGTTGGGCACGCCGCCGCAGTCACCAACACGATCAGGATCTCATTCTGTTTTGGTACATATTGTACCTATTGCTCCAGCTTCACCATCAACAGAGTAGTCAGCTCCACCACTAGCAGCACTGCATGATGCAACGCCCGTCGTCCCACCCGCTGCACCGCCTCCAGAAGTACCAGTGCCCATGCCATTTCTAGACGGTTTCTACCTTTATCTTCAGCATAGAGTTCGCATGATGCAGGCAGAGATGGAGACTCGCAACAATGGGTTGATGCGTCGCTCCGTTGCACATCAGAGGACCAGCCGACTCCTTGACATTTGGAGGTTCGAATACCAGGACGTGTCTCTCACCCTCACCGAGGCACTAACTGAGACTTTGATCTCTATGAGCAACTACTTCAGGCTCCCGCACCCTACTGCAGCTGACCGGGATCGTTTGATGCACGACCTTGTGGAGAAGGTCGAGGAAGCATGCTGCTAAGCGCGCAGAATGATGGAAGAACTAGATCGCGAGGCCTTGTATTAAAAAATTTTATGATTTAGGCCTCATGTTTTGTACTTAGGCTTCAAAGCTGATTTTCTTTTGCTATGATAGCTACGGTAGCCATAAGTATATTTTGGCATGGCTCCCATGGTTATCAATCAAAGCTTTGCCAGTGTTGAAGTGAAATTGTAATTCCCATTTTTGTACCCTTCCTTGATATTATTAATATTATGGGAATTTTCATCCTTTAAACTCCTGCGAGTTGTGCACGAATTATTTACGAATGCATCTAATTGCCATGTTATGAGTTTAAATGTGTTGCATAATTTTCTCTTTCGATGGAAGAATGAAAGAAGGAAGAAGGGCTATGGACATTAATTGTTTCTTTTCTCGCTTGTAGAAAATGCCTCCAGTGCGAAGACCACGAACTACCCAAGCCAAGAACACTAGCGCCAACCGCAATGGGGATGGCCAAGACGATCAAGGAAGTATCAACCCAAACGACAATCAAAACAATGGAAACCAGGACAATCCCATCACCATGCTAATGAACATGATTAGAGAAGCAGCTCAACAAAATAACAACCCACCGCAAGTACAACCTAGGAGGGTAACATTCAAGGACTTTACGAACTGCTGCCCACCATTGCTCAAACATGGATCAAGGAAGTTGAGAAGGCCTTCCGAATTTCTGGGGCAAATGAGGATCTCAAGACTGAGTATGCCACATACTTACTGAAAGGAGAACCAAATTACTTGTGGGAAGCCACAAAACAGTTAGAATTGGCCAAGAAGCTAGCTGTTAAGGCTTCACCTGGGAAGAATTCAAGGAGATCTTCAACAACCAGTACTTTTCGATCAGCGCTGCCGACGATCTTGAAAAGCAGTTCCTTGAACTAAAACAGGGAAGTATGACGGTGGAGGAATACGAGAGGAAATTCAACGAGCTCCAGAGATATGCTCCACACCTAGTGGATACCAAGAGAAGGAAAGCAAGGAGGTTCGAATACGGTTTGAACCCATGGCTTCAGGACAAGATTGTTGTTCTGTGCCTGGATACCTATGCAGAAGTCGTCCAGCAGATGAAGGTAGCAGAAAGGAGTAGCAAAACGCTCAGGGAGTTCAACCGAGAGAATCGGAAGGATGGGAAGAAGAAGGGAACCAACAACAACCACCACTAGAACAACAGAGGAAATGGTGGAGGAATTGGAAGACCGCATGCAAATGTGGTGATGATAAAGCAAGAAGAAGGGGTGAACCAAAGTGATAATAAAAGGAAAGGGAACTTTGGTAATAGCAGCGAGGGAGACAACAAGAAGAGAGACACTATTTGTGCCAACTGTGGAAGGAATCATGGGACTTCCCCATGTCTAAAGGGCACAAACACGTGCTATAAATGCCACCAGCCTGGGCACTTCTCCCAAAATTGCCCAAACCAGACAATCGCCACTGCTATACTAGAATACCGTCCTCAGCAGCAGCAGCAACAACAACAACAAGCTAGACCCCAAAGCACCAGTCGCACTCTGGCAACTGTAAGGACATGTTATACTTGTGGCATGGAGGGCCACATTTCTCCAAATTGCCCACAGAAGAAAAGCATAGGAAAGACGCCACTCTTCGGGGCTAACGCTGTACCAGTCTGTCCACAAGCTAGGACCTTCAACATGACTGTCCAGGACGCACTGAGGTCCGACGACGTAGTGTCAGGTACGCTACTGGTCAATTCAGTTCTAGTGCACACCCTTTGTTTGATTCTGGTGCAACCAAGTCTTTTATAGCTGAACGCTTGCTTAAAGACATTAATATGACTCCTAAATGTCTAGAAGTACCTTTATAAGTTATAGTAGCCAACCAAGAAGTCCTCACGGTTCATAATGTGCTATCTGACGGCAATGTAAAGATAGGCAAGCATAACGTACCTGCTAACTTAATACCATTCCCTTTGGGAGAGTTTGGCATGATTTTAGGCATGGATTGGTTGTGTAAGTACCAAGCTAGTATAGATTGTTTGAGGAAGAAGGTTTCCTTGAAACACTTTCAAATAAGAAGGTGTTATTTCACGAAAATAAGACTACCAAGTCGTCTCACTTCCTCACCATGATAAAGGCTAAGAGGATGATATGTAAAGGATGAGAGGCATTCTTAGCTTATGTGTATGATGCTAAGAAGGAAGCACCAAGGATAGAAGATATCCCTATTGTGAGGGATTTTGGAGCTGTGTTTCTAGAAGAGTTGCTGGGACTACCGCCAGACAGACAGGTAGAGTTTGAGATCGAGCTAGTACCAGGGATTGCTCCAATTTCCAAAGCTCTTTACAGGATGGCCCCTGCTGAATTGAAAGAACTTATGGGTCAGTTGCAAGAATTGTTGGATCGAGGATTCATCAGACCGAGCGTCTCACTGTGGGGAGTGCCTGTTCTGTTTGTGAAGAAGAAAGATGGATCAATGAGATTATGCATTGATTATAGAGACTTAAACAAGGTAACGGTAAAGAATCGATATCCACTACCGAGGATCGATGACTTGTTCGACCAACTCAAGGATGCAAAGTACTTCTCGAAGATCGACTTGAGGTCGGGATATCATCAACTGAAGATCAAGGCTGAAGACATCTCTAAGTCGACATTTAGGACTTGGTATGGCCATTACGAATTTCTGGTAATGCCATTTGGACTTACTAATGCCCCAGCTGTTTTCATGGATCTGATGAATAGAATTTTTAAGCCACAACTGGACAAGTTCATCATCGTGTTCATCGATGACATTCTCATATACTCCAAGATGGAAGAAGAACATGCCGAGCATTTGAGGATAGCGTTGGAGAAGCTAAGACGTGAAAGGCTCTGCGCCAAATTCTTGAAGTGCGAATTCTGGCTTAGGGAAGTAAGATTTTTGGGTCACTTGATCAACGAGCATGGCGTATCTATGGACCCCGTGAAGATTGAAGCTATCACTCATTTGCTGCAACCAAAGACTCCTACCGAAGTACGGAGCTTCTTGGGATTAGCAGGCTACTACCGCAGATTCGTTCAGGATTTCTCGAAATTGGCAATTCCATTGACGAATCTGAGAAGGAAGACGGTAAAGTATGTGTGGACCCCAGAATGTGAAAAGAGTTTCCAAGAGCTAAAGATGAGGTTGACTACTGCACCAGTGCTGAATTTACCAGATGACAAAGGAAGCTTCGTCATCTACAGTGATGCTTCACTAAATGGACTAGGAGCTATCCTGATGCAACATGGCAAAGTCATTGCCTATGTATCTCGACAATTGAAGGACTGCGAGAAACGATATCTATCTCACTACATGGAGTTAGCTGCTATCGTCTTTGCCTTAAAGATTTGGAGACACTACTTATACGGGGAGAAGTGTGAGATCTATACCGACCATAAGAGCCTGAAGTATATCTTCACACAGAAAGAACTGAACATGAGACAAAAGTGATGGTTGGAATTAATTAAGGACTATGACTACTCAATCAATTATCGCCCTGGTAAGGCAAACGTGGTAGTTGATACCCAAAGCAAACGGGAGAAATCTGACGTGATGACAGTTCAAGAAGAAGTAAGGATGGATATGGAGAGGTTACGACTGAATGTTTTCATGACAAGACAGAGGCAGGAAATCGAAAAGGAAGTTAGAGCGAGACCACAACTTTTGGACTTAATCAAGGCAGCTCAAGAGGACTTCACAGAAGAAAGAGAAAAGCTGATCAGAGGAGGAGATGGAAAGTGTCGAATCCATGACGATGGTTTAATGAGATTTGAGGAAAGAATCTGGATTCCGGCCAAGGTAGAAATGAAAAGAGAAGTATTGCAGGAAGCTCACAATTCCAGATTTTCTGTACATCCAGGAGGGACAAAGATGTATCAAGACTTGAAGCAGAACTTCTAGTGGCCGAATATGAAGAGACAGATAGCTGAATGGGTTAGTACGTGCCTCACCTGTCAAAGGGTCAAAGTTGAACATGAAAAGCCGAGTGGAGTGCTACAATCCTTGGATATCCCAAAATGGAAATGGGAATACATCACAATGGACTTTGTTGTTGGACTACCGACAACACTGAAGGGAGCTAACGCAATATGGGTAATAGTGGATAGATTAACCAAGTCTGCTCACTTTTTTCCCATCAAGGATAACTACAGGATGGATCAGTTAGTCAAGCTTTATGTGAAGGAGATTCTAAGCCGACATGGAGTACCGATCTCGATTGTGTCAGATCGCGATCCGCGCTTCACGCCCAGGTTTTGGTGCAGCTTCCAAGACTATTTCAGGACATGATTGCACATGAGTACTGCATTCCACCCATAGACTGACGGAAAATTCGAACGGACAATTCAAACTTTGGAAGACATGTTGAGGGCGTGTTCATTAGACTTCGGTGGTAACTAGGATGAACATCTACCGCTCATTGAATTCGCCTACAACAACAGTTTCCACGCAAGCATCGGTATGGCCCCATTCAAAGCCTTATATGGCAGGAAGTGCAGGACACCATTATTCTGGAACTAAGTTAGAGAAAGAAGACTTGAAGGACCAAAGATGGTTCAACAGACTAAAGATACAATCAGAGTCATCCGTCAGAGAATGAAAGCTGCACAAGACCGACAGAAGCAGTACGCAGATCGACATCGAAAGGATCAAACATTAGAAGTCGGAGGTCACGCGTTGCTAAAACTTTTTCCATGGAAGGGCGTCATGCGTTTCAGACAGAAGGGGAAACTAAGCCCCCGCTACATTGGGCCTTTTGAGATACTTCGACGCGTTGGTGGAGTAGCCTACCAATTGGCACTACCCCCAGCCTTGGGACATGTGCATGATGTTTTTCATGTGTCAGTACTTCGACCCTATAGGGGGATCACGCTGGCATCATCGATTACCAACCGATTGAGCTTCAACCAGATTTGCGCTATGAAGGGATTCCAGTGCAAATTCTGGATCGACAAGTCAAGATTCTAAGAAATAAGGAGATTCCCTCTGTGAAAGTATTATGGAGGAATCACAATGTTGAAGAAGCAATGTGGGAGTTAGAAAAAATGATGATGCAAAAGTACCCCATCTTTTTCACTAGTCAAGTTCGAGGACGAAACTTATTTTAAGGGGGGGAGGATGTGAGAACCCGAAAAATAAGAATAATTTCGTTGTATGATTTATTTCACTTTATGATTAATTTTATGTATAAAGGTTTAAATTATTTTCTTTTCCTATTTTATTTTGTTATTATTTGGGTATGAATAATAAATTCATATCTTAAAGGAAATCTTATACCAACGTGATGCACAAAGTTTTTAAACTCCAACCCCTAATTTTTTTTAGTTATAATTATCACATTTCTCTTTACTTGTATTCAAGCACTTATCAAGAGTAAGTGTATTTCTCATGTGGGGTAGGTTTTCACGCTACAGTGCCCGTTTTGAACCAAAGACGACAGTAAGACAAGAGCATTAATTGCACTATGTCAGGATTGAGACCACGTGATCGTCAAACCAGCTAATCTACTCCAACAGTACACTGGATTGTTGTCTATGATTAATGATTGACTGACTTTAGCAACCGTTGCATCCACCTTTTCTCACCAATCACTTCCTTCTAAAGCTTGTTATTTCCTTTCACAACCAACGACTGAAATCTATTTCCAAATGTTAGGTTTTATTAACATTTGATGATGATTGTCTTTAGAATACTTAGGAATACAAATGTATAGAAAAGTGTTGGTTTGTAACACTTTAGTTTTGTAGCTAGCAGTAGTATCTCTTGGTTGTAATTTAGTCATTTTAATAAAGAGATAGATTCATTTTACTTGTATGTACTGCTGGAATACTTGTTGAGTCTGTTCAACAAGTTGTTTTAAGTTAATTAGTCTTTCGGAGATTAAATTTGGCTTGTCGGAGATTAAGGGAAAAAGTCCATCAGAGATTAAAGTTTTGTTCATCAGAGATTGGACTTTGCCCATCGGAGATTGAAGAAATCCTTCATCGGAGATTAAAGATTTGTTCATAGGAGATTGAAGGATTGGTCATCGGAGATTAAAGCTTACGTCATCGGAGATTGTAATTAAAGAGTCAGAGATTAAAGCTGACGTCATCAGAGAATAACACAATACTTCGGAGATTAAAAGCTGACGTCACCAGAGACTAAAGCCAGAGCATCGGAGATTACTCGAGGTAATCAGAGATTAATTTATTAAAGCATCGGAGATTACTCGAAGTGATCAGAGACTAATTAAAGAAGCTATCGGAGATTAGTCGAGGACTTAATCGCTGATGGAGTTAGAGTTCAAATCAAAGAAGGAAAGTCTTCCATGAACACGTAGACTTTATTGAAGACGTAGCTGACAAGGAAACTTGTTAGAAATCTTTCAATTGGAAAGATTGTATTTGATTTGAATTAGGAAGCTAGGTTTTTTGTAAACTTAGTTTTAGAAGCTGTAATTATAAATTACAGAATTGTAATTCGAAAAAAAGGGTGTGTCTGTATAGCATAGAGAATTGAAAGGGTTGTATTATCTCTAAATATACAGAATAGAAGCTGACGATCAAAAGCTTGTTTTGATTGTTAGAAAACTTGTAATCAATTGTTAAATCAATAAAAGCAATTGTTTATAAAGTTTTGATCTTGTTCTTTATATTCCGCAGAAAGTCAATTTCTTAAAGAACAGGAATTCGAAAAAGTTGCAAGAACTTGTATTCAACCCCCCCTTCTACAAGTTCTAGGCCATCTTACTGGGAAAACAATTGGTATCAGAGCCACTAATTGAAAATACTCAATTAACAAGATTCTGAGATGGCCAACAACGAAGAAGCAAGCAGCTCTAACATGATTGCGTATAATGGAGGACGTGATGGTGGAACCAGGATTCCTATTCTAAAAAGGGATGAATATCCAATGTGGAAACAAAAGATGTATATGCACTTGAGAGCAACAGATCCAGATTACATAGATAGGATTGAGAAGGGTCCTTATCTACCCAGGAAGTTTATTCCTGCAAAAACTGTCGAAGGATCTATTGTCGCAGAGCACTTTGTACTTGCACCAGAAAGTGATTATACCAACGAGGACAAGTTACAAGTGTTGAAAGATGCTAAAGTTATGAACATACTCTATAATGGAATAGACAAACATATGTTCAATAGCATCATCAATTGCACGACATCTAAACAAGTCTGGGACACTATCAAGGTCCTATGTGAGGGGACTGATCAAGTCAGAAAGAACAGACGTTCACTGTTGACTCAACAGTATGAATTCTTTCAAGCAAAGCCTAATGAACCAATCACGTCAATCTATGACAGGTTCAATTCTTTGCTTAATGACTTGACCATACTTGGTAAGACATATGATAATGAAGATATCAATACCAAGTTCATGAGAGCTCTCCCTCCTAGCTGGGATCCAAAGACTACTGCAGTTAGGGAGGCTCATGATATGGAAACCCTCACATTGGATAGGCTCTACGGAAACTTAAAGACGTATGAACTTGAAGTAGAGCAAAGACAGCCCATGCATGGAAGAGAGAAAGGAGCTGCGTTGATGGTTGAGACAAACAAGTCTTAAGAGAAGCTTGATGATGAATTCTCTAATGCTAGCTCGACTGATAATGAGGATGAACTGGATACCGATGATGACATGGAGGAATTCATGGCATTCATGGTTAAACAGTTTAAGAAATTTAGGGCTAGCAGAAAAGGAAGGAAGTCATCAAGGAAGCCTAACCCTAAGCGTGAAGGTCAAAAAGTCACCTTCGACTTAAAGAAGATTCGATGCTATAATTGCGATGGGTTAGGGCACTTTGCCAATGAGTGCAAGAAGCCTAGATCTAATGATAGATCTAAGGATGAAAAATCAAGGAAGGACTTTGCTGACAAGAAGGTCAAATCCAAGAGCAAAGCCTTGATTACTGAGGGAAAAGATTGGATTGACAGCGATTCTGATGAAGAAGTTGTCAACTTTGCCCTAATGGCTCGTAGTGACGAGTCCAGTGATTCTACAAAGGGCAAAAAGAAGAAATCATGGTACTTGGACAGTGGTTGTTCAAGGCACATGACTGGAGATAAGTCCCTGCTAAAACAGTATGAAGAGAGAAGTGGCCCAAGAGTCACTTTTGGCGATGACAGCAAAGGCCATACAAGAGGATATGGATCTGTTGAACATGGTGATGTCATCTTCACAGAAGTAGCACTGGTTGACGGCTTAAAGCACAATCTACTAAGTGTGAGTCAACTATGTGATAAAGGATTCAATGTCACTTTTAAAGAAGATCAATGCTTAGTGAGTGACAAAGAATCAGGGACTGTGATTTTGACAGGAAAAAGAAAAGGGAATTTGTACATTGCAAATCTCATTTCTTCAACTGATCAAATCACATGTCTATATAGCAAAGCTTCAACTGATGAGAGTTGGCTTTGGCATAAGAAGCTTTCCCACTTGAATTTCAAGAATATCAATAGTCTTGTGAGGAAAGGATTGGTAGCTGGCATTCCACAATTGGAATTTACACAAGATGGATTGTGTGATGCATGCCAGAAAGGAAAGCAAAGAAGTGTATCATTCAAAAACAAACCAGCAACATCAATCACTGACCCTTTACAACTTCTCCATATGGATTTGTTTGGTCAAGTGAATGTGATGTCTATCTTAAGGAATAGATATGCACTGGTAATTGTTGATGATCACACAAGGTATACTTGGGTAAAATACCTCTTTGCAAAGAATGAAGCTGCTCAGTTAATTATTGATCATGTCAAGAAACTAGAAACTGAGTCAGGAAAAACAGTGAGGGTAATAAGAAGTGACAGAGGAACAGAATTCAAAAATTCCCAAGTAATTGAATTCTGCACTGAGAAAGGAATTACTCATCAATTCTCTGCACCTAGAACCCCTCAACAAAATGGAGTTGTTGAGAGGAAAAATAGAACCCTCATTGAAGCAGCAAGGACCATGTTGCAAGAGGCTAAGCTTCCCACCTATTTTTGGGAGGAAGCTATAAGCACTGCATGTTTTACACAAAACAGGTCCTTGATAAACAAAGCATACAACAAAACACCTTATGAATTGATGACTGGGAGAAAACCAACTCTCAAGTTTTTACATGTGTTTGGTTGTAAGTGCTTTGTACTGAGAGATTCATCAGAGACAAGAGGAAAATTTGACAATAAGTCTGATGAAGCAATCTTCTTAGGTTATTCTCTGTCAAGCAAAGCATACAGAGTTTATAACTTAAGAACCAAGGTCATTGTGGAATCCATTCAAGTTGCATTTGATGATAGAAAGATTCCAGGAATGCTTGGTCAAGGATTGCATGAACCTCTCAGTTTTGAGAATGAATTGGATGCATGGGAATATCCAACAGAGAATGCTGAAAATCCCCAAAATAACAGTGATTCCTCTTTAATTGAGGGGGAGTTGACTGTTGTGCATGGAGTACCAAGGACTGATGTATTATCAGAGACTAGATTACTGGAACAAAATGGAACACAAGTCACTGATGACATTAATTCTCCATCGGAGACTAATGATACATCAGAGACTAGTATCCCTGATGCACACACAGAGACTATTGAGATATCTAACTCAGGGGGAATTAATGAAGAAGAGATCAATAGTTTAGGGGGAGCAAACTCTGCTCATGAAGCTGGATTGAATCTTATCAATCTAGAAAATGAAGCCTCTAGTTCAAGATCAAATCTACCAAAACCTAGACCATGGTTGAGAGACCACACAACAGATTTGATCATTGGAAATATTGAGGATGGAGTTAGGACTAGAAGTGCAACACAAAATGAATGTTTATACCTCAGTTTTCTATCAAAGATTGAACCAAAGAAAATTGAGGAAGCACTTCAAGATCCTGATTGGATAATTGCCATGCAAGAAGAATTAAACCAATTCACTCGAAACAAAGTCTGGAGACTGGTACCCAAACCAAGGAATAGATCAATCATTGGTGCCAAGTGGGTCTTCAGAAACAAATTAGATGAAGCTGGTACAATAACAAGGAACAAAGCAAGACTGGTTGCAAAAGGATATTCTCAAGAAGAAGGAATAGATTATGATGAAACTTTTGCACCAGTAGCAAGACTTGAAGCAATCAGAATATTCCTGGCATATGCAGCCTACAAGAACTTCAAGGTGTACCAGATGGATGTCAAAAGTGCTTTCTTAAATGGAAAATTGGAAGAGGAAGTCTATGTTTGCCAACCCCCAGGTTTCATAGATTCCAAATTTCCAAATCATGTCTACAAATTAGACAAAGCACTTTATGGCTTGAAACAAGCACCAAGAGCCTGGTATGATACTCTATCCCAGTTTTTACTTGAAAAGAAATTTAATAGAGGTATCATAGATAAAACTTTATTTTATAGAAAGCAAGGCTCTGATATTATTTTGGTGCAAATATATGTAGATGATATTATATTTGGGTCTACGAATGAGAAACTTTGTGAAAAATTCTCAAAACTTATGCAGTCTAGATATGAAATGAGTATGATGGGAGAATTAACATTTTTCTTAGGTTTGCAAATAAAACAATCAACTGATGGAATATTTATCAGTCAGTCCAAGTATGTCAAGGACTTATTGAGAAAATATGACTTAGTTGATTGTGCATCTGCAAAAACACCCATGCCTACTTCCACTAAACTAGATAAGGATTTAAAAGGAAAGAAAATTGAGATTACTAGTTATAGAGGAATGATAGGCTCTCTTTTATATCTAACTGCAAGTAGACCTGATATAATGTTTGCTACATGCTTGTGTGCTAGATTTCAAGCTGACCCTAGAGAGTCACATTTGATTGCTGTAAAAAGAATACTCAGATATCTAAAGGGTACCCCAAACCTTGGATTGTGGTATCCTAAAGAATCTGACTTTAAACTAATTGGCTATTCAGATGCTGATTATGCAGGGTGTAAGCTTGACAGAAAAAGCACAAGTGGAAGCTGCCAACTACTTGGAGGCAGACTTGTTTCTTGGTTTAGCAAGAAACAAAATTCAGTTTCTACTTCAACAGCAGAAGCTGAATATATCGCAGCTGGGAGTTGCTGTGCTCAAATCTTATGGATTAAGAATCAACTCCTAGATTATGGTATGACACTATCCAAAATCCCAATTTATTGTGATAACACTAGTGCCATAGCCATAACTGAAAATCCAGTGCAACACTCAAGAACTAAACACATAGATATAAGATATCACTTCATTAGGGAACATGTTAGTGAAGGAAATATTGAATTGCACTGGGTTACAACTGATAAACAACTTGCAGATATTTTTACAAAACCTTTGGATGAATCTACATTTAACAGACTAGTTTCTGAACTAGGAATGTTGAATTATGGTTCTAAAAATTAAAGTTTTAACTTTCAAGTTGTTTAACAGTTGCATGAAGCTAGAATAATTAATTCTGGAAAAAGAAGCTGTTTTAACTAAACAGATTTTAGAAGCTAGAATTAAATTTCTGGGTTGTAGCTGTTTTTAATTAAACAGATTTTTGATGCAGCTAGAATAATTAATTCTGAAAAAAAAGAAGCTGTTTTAAATTTGATAAAACAGAAAAATGTAGCTAATAATCATTAATATGATTGTTGGAAAAGTTTTTCAAAGATAAAACTGAAGCAGGGATTAAGTCCCTGAGAAAAAGAGTGATAAGAGATTAAAGGACTTATTCCCCGATGTGTAGTTTAACTAATCCCCGATCGGTTAAAATTACTTCATCGGAGACTCGATTAATCCCCGATGAGTAGTTTAACTAATCCCCGATCAGTTAAAATTACTTCATCGGAGACTCGATTATTCCCCGATGTGTATTTTAATTAATCCCCGATAGATCAAAATTACAACATCGGAGAATGTACTAATCCCCGATGCGTACATTTATAACATCGGAGACTATCTTAGTCCCTGATGAGTTATTTCATCGGAGACTCGACTAATCCCCGATGCGTTGATTTATAACATCAGAGATTATCTTAGTCCCCGATGAGTAATTACTACATCGGAGACTAATCGGGTCAATCTCTTATCACACGGGTTAATCAGAGATTAGGGCAATCTCTGAAAAAGGGTAAATTGGTAGTTACCCATGATCTTTGAATAGCAAACGTTTCTCATACTTTAATAAAAGTAATTTCAAAAAACGTTTGTAATCACAAGTATCAAAATCTGCAATTTGATTTCTCTCTCAAATTCTCTGCAATTTAATCTCTCTTTGAGCTTTCTTCACAAAGTTTACAGATCTCTTCAATGGCGGCAAAAACAGTGTGCTTCAAGTTTGGTGAGTTCGATTTTATCAAAACTAACCATGCAGGGGTGGCTGATAAATATGATTTCGAAGCAAAATACTACCCCTTTGTGGATTTCCTCAAGAACTCTCCACTACAATACGCCATTTATGAAGCTCCCATCCAAGCTGCAGAAGTAATATCAACCATGTGGAGCACTGCGACAATCACTGATGAAAGTGATGACTCTCCACAGGTAAGTTTCAGGTATGAAAACACAGACTATTCTATTACTCATACCACGGTTAATAATGCACTTCACTTACCCATAAGGGAAAACTATGACCCCCTTGCCTCTGATGAAGAACTTATAGGTATGTTTAAAGACTTAAACTATAATACTGATATAAGTTCTGTAGGGACCATCACACGCCCCCATCTTAGGCCAGAGTGGTCATTGTTCTTTGACATTATAACCAAATCCTTTACTTCAAAATGCAGTGGATATGATGCCATCACCACTATTTCACAACAAATTGCATATAGTGTGTTGTATGATAGGCATATTAATTTAGGGCTTTTGATATTGCAAAACTTGATGGACAAACTTAAAACTGGCAACAAAACTAAAATTTATTATGCTAGGTTTTTAATGATGATTGCAAATCACTTAATACCTAACCTTAATATTGCTAGTATGCAAGTTGTGCCTACTGTTTTGCAGACAAAAAGGGTAATTAGTGATTTGAAGAAGTATGAGGCAAAGGTAAATGTACCTCTATTCTATCCTACTGTCATGAGAAACTTTCTCATTGACACTCTTCCAACCTCATATTCTTTGGAATTCTTTGGGGATACCACACAAACACCAATTAATCCCCCAACAACTTCTCAATCACAATCCAAAGCCCCCTCCACAGTCTCCCAACAGACTGTGGTTGCATATACCAGAAAAGCCAAAAAGCTCCCAATAAAAAGAAAAATAATTGAGGGAGTAAGTGAGGATGAGGGAGAACCAGAAGCTGAAGTTCCACTTCAGAGAAAGAAGAGAGTTATAACCCAAAGCCAAAAGCAATCCATTGCTTCCCAAAAGGCAATGGAGGTTATAAGGAAAGACAGTAATCTGTTTATGTCCTCCCAAAAGGACATTGACATTGAAGAAAGTCCTCAACCAGGGACATATGTTACAGAGTCTGCACAAATTAAGACTAAGAGAGATCAAATACAAGAAAAGAGTGACACAAGGAGTGCACACACAGAGTCATCTATTGATGTTCCTCAAATTTTTGCCCTTGAGGAACAGCCAACACTCCCTACTGTCCTTTATTCTCCTGTTTCCCCTACACTTGATTCTTCTGAAAATATAATCTCTGATCCTCTTGAACTTTCTCAAGAGGAGCCAACACTCTTACTGACTTGGACAGAAACTAGTAAATCTCAAGAGACTAGAACAACATTGCAAACTGTCCAAGATCATACTTCAGGATCTAGCCCACAAGAACCACTTGTTCAACGTACAAGTGCAGCTAGTTCTCCTACACTTTCCATGGAGGACACCCAACCAATTTCCATTTTAAGGGTAACCCCCCTCCATGAAGACACTACTTCTCAAACCCCTCTTTCTGTAGGACAGAGTGCACATATCCATATGAGTGAGGTTGAGAGAATATTTAGTGAGAGTCAGGCTCCTGACCTGGAAAAAGGAGAGGAAATACAAACAGAGAGTCAAGCCTTAGCGAGCTTGGAAAAAGGAGAGATAGAGAAGCTGGGTGCCCAACCCCAGGCAAAAGGAGAGGGTGTGAGCAAGGATGAGATCCTTGAAGAAAAGAAAAGAGAGAAATTCTCAACAGGTGAATTTTTCAAACCTGTGGCTCCCTCCACCCAAATCCAAACAGAAGCTCCAACAAGAGAAGTTGGAGGAAGCTCCAGTGCAGTGGCTGCAAACATGCAGGTCATATCAGAAATGTCAAATGCAGCCTATGAAGAACTTTTAAATCTTCAACAAAGAGAAGATCACCTTTCTGCTATGAAGACTAGGCTTGCATTTGAATCTACTGCTGCAGAGGAGACTCCAGAGCCAGAGAATGTGGATGCCTGGCTGGATTCAGATTTTAACAACACACTGGAGGAAGCAGCTGCCTTGTACAGGCAGGAATACGTGACCAATATAGGGTCTCTTGCAGATGCCAAATCCTTTCAGGATGTTGCAGAAGAAGTAACCAAGTCAGTGCACCTAAATGCTAAATTTTTTCACTACTTGGCAACTGGCATGAAGACTGAACTGGAGGAGATGAGGAAGCAGATGTCTTTACAGACAGATTCTATTAAAAGGCATTATGAAGGACATTTTTCAAGGCAGACTGTCATGAATATTCAGGCTATGATCAAAGACAAAGCTAAAACTGACAGCAGACTGAGTAACCTTGAAGTTAAATTTGATCAAATGCATTCCCTTCTGAAACAAATTGCTACTCAACTCCCTCTCTCTGCCCCCTCTAAGGATGTTGATGTCAAAAAGGGGGAGAGTGATCCAGAAATGAAGTCATATGCAAGTCTTGATGAACTCAAGGCAACCTTGGACAAACTTGAGTCCAGGGTTAAAACATTACCAACAGCAGCAGCAACAATTACTTCTTCCAAACCATCTACAGCAGCCCCAACTTCTTCAAAACCATCTGCAGCAGCCCCAACTACTTCAAAAGACAAAGGTAAGGGAGTCATGGTTGAGCATCCAAAGAAGCAAATCTCCACTCAATCAGGACAACCCAAGCTACTGGGGGATGCCATGAAGACAGCTCATTTTCCCACTCCAATTGAACTAATAGTGGATGGGAAAGTGGAGTTGGTCTATCCTCAAGAGCAGAAATTGATAGATGCTGATGCTATGCTTGCTCAAAAACTTCAGCAAGAGGAGGATATGGCTGCAGAACAAGAGAGGAAGGAGGAGGAATCTAAAAAGAAGAAACACTCAACAAAGAAAACAAGTGCAAGGAAAGTGGTAGTAGCCAAGAAAAAGCCTTCAAGGAAAGAGACTACAAATGAAGAACCTCCAAGGTCAACTGAGACTGCCTTGGTGTCTGTAAGTGGACCAACAAAGCCACAAACAGCTCCATCAAGGAAGCCTTACACAGTTGATATGGCCAGTACGAGTGAAATGATCAAAGCCTTGAAAAGAAATACAAGGAATATTAATCTGATCAAGGGTGCAAATGACAAAGATTTACTTCAGATCTTCTTCAAAGATGGAGATTCTGTGAAGTATGCTAAGCCAGTCTTGAAGGGGCAATCAAAAGAGGATTTGGAATGGCTGCTGTCTACAATACTTGTCACTACAAAGCTCAACATGGAATTTCGAAACCAGATCAAGAAGGTAATAAAGGAGATAAAAAGTGTGAACCAAGTTCAAACTGATCTTTCTAAACCTGTACCTCTCGGATTATGGTATGAGACTTTCCATGGGGAGAAAGTTTTCTTTGACTACAACAGAGACATCAATCAAGTAAGTGAAAATCATCTAGAAGGTTTTATCAAACTTCTTAAAGATGCAGAAGAAGCAACTGAAGTTGTTCTCAAAAAGCTGCTGATGGAAAGGCTAGAACGAATAAGGGAAAATAGAAGAAGAAAGAAATATTGATTGTTGTACAAATTTATTGAAGCCGAGACAAAGTCTTGGGTAGCCAGGGTTATTTAAATCTTGGAGAATTGAAGCCAGTCATAGACTTGGAGAAGCTGAATAAAATATTCAGGTAGCCAGGATTTATTCTTGGAGTAGCTGAGTGTAATACTCAGAGAAGCTGGGTAAATTATCCAGGGGGAGAGAAGCTGAATGATAGATCGAAGATCTAAAGTTCAGGTACATTTGTATCATTTATTATTCTTTATTCTTTTTCTAAGTATTTGTAATAGTTGAGTTTTGACATCATCATCAACCTTGAAATTATGCTTATCATTCTGATATTCATAATTAGGGGGAGATTGTTAGGTTTTATTAACATTTGATGATGATTGTCTTTAGAATACTTAGGAATACAAATGTA
>CM025786.1:56242522-56307895 GCA_014636745.2 Centella asiatica
AAAGATATATAGAATTTTTCTCTGGAATAACCAACGTTTTGACGTAGCCGCTCATAAGAGAGAGACTAAGGTTAAGAGAGATAAAAGAGATACAGATTATTTACAGCTAGTACTGTTATCCTCTTTGCTCGAATCGTAAGACGGTTCGCGGGTGTTCGTGTGGATACCGTAGAGACGCTGTCCAGTTGGGTTGCGTTAAAGATTTGGAGACGATCAACACCTTCACCAAAGTTTCAGATTCGCACTTTTAATCGGTAAAATCTTGAACTATCTGTATTAAACTGTTTCGCATAGATCCTCGGGTTTGGGTTTCGTTTTGTTTTATTTAAACCGTATTTTTCCGCTGCGTCTGATGATACGAAACCCATCAGTGTTAACCCTATCATTTCTCATTTTCATGTAAGTTGAATTGGTAGTGGAAAGACTCGAGTTCATTCAGCTCGTGTAGGGGTGTTTTAGGTTTTGACTTTAAGGTGTAGCCTTGTTTTGTCAATTTCATTATTTATAGATTTTTGAGTTAGTTTGGTTGCATTTAGCCGAGATGGCCTAGGCTTATATTGTACAGTTATCTATTTTTTAAATGTTTGATATGTATATTAAACTGTTTCTGCTTAACAATGATTTTTACAATGTTTTAACTTGCTTTGATTTGTAAAAGCCTTGTATTAACCATATGTCTCATCTGGATGCCGAGTTTGTCCTTGTTTGTGTCTAGTATCAGGGTGTGACATACTTTGTTAGTATCAGAGTTGTGTAAAGCTATAAGCCTTGTTAGGGTCCTCAGATTAGGGGGAGTGAGCGTGTTTGTTATGTGAAGACTAATATGTGTTGTACATTAATTCATATGTTCATACATATCACATTCTTCCAGGATTATGGTTCAGACACGTGTGCAGTACAGATAGGACCTCGAAGGGTCCAGGTCAGATTGTATCTCAGCCGATTCTACTTATCACCCAAAGAATTCAGATTATACCTTAGGGGGAAACTAAGGGAGACTTTGAGGGTGAAGTACCAAAAGGTGCTACTGATGTACTATTGGTGCATGGTTCTACAAGGACCAAAATCAGGCTGGCTCTGTAGTTCAGGTTAATCAACTGGCTCCTATTCAAGGGGGACAATAATACGGTCTAAAGAGGTTCTTAAAATTGAAACACCCAGCGTTAAAAGGGGAACCTAATGCAGATATTGTCGAGAAATAGCTTGCCAAGATGGAAAAACTGTGTAAGGCAGAAGGGTGCATAAACTTGGACAGGGTCACCTTTGTTATATTTTGGATGGAGGAAAATATTGAGTTCTGGTGGAAGAGAATGGAACAAAAATGGGATAGTACAACAACTGTTGGGGTTTCATGCACATAAACGCATTGGAAGCAATAAATTTAAACAATTTACTGAAACCCCAACTAGGATCCATGCAAAACAAGAAATACATATTTTGATAGAAGAGTACCTGCTCAAACTGCAGATTCTAAACTTTGGTGGAGATAGTGATGAACCACAAGCTCAATCCAACTGAACCAAGTCTCTACATGTATCCACACGAGCATATAACTGAACCAAGGAGATGAATGACTTCCCTTATATGGTACTAGCCAAAAAGAAATCAAAGAACAACTTTTATCTCACTCTCTATTTGGTTTATTTCTTTCTTCTCTACTCTTTGCTATATAGAGCATAAGAAAGAACTGGAGGTTGTGTATATCTAGTATGATTTCTATATACGTATATGTCTAACATATATCATAAAGGAGATAAGAGGAAGAGATGTATTTATAGGCAACTAACCTTCTCTTCCACCACCTCTTTCAACCAATAGATCATCGTATATATCAAATATTTATTTAGATTCAATAAACATGGACAAAGATGGCTAACCTCCTCTTCCACCACCCCTTTCAACCAATAGATCATCATATATATCATATATATATATATATATATATATATATATATATATATATATATATATTTATTTATTTATTTAGATTCAATGAACCTAGACAGAGGTGGCTAGATACAATGAACCTGGACAGAGGTGGCTAGATACAATGAACCTGGACAGAGGTAACTAGATACAATGTACCTAGAAAGAGGTGGCTAACCGCCTCTTACAAGTTGATATATGCAACAACTATTAACATTTAATACTCTGTAGCTATTGTTACAATTTACTAAGTCAATTAATCATATTCACTTAATTAAAATCTAATATCCGAATTAATTCTCTTTTTAATTACACTCTTAGTGTGTGACCCTATAAGTTATTATTACGTTGGAAATTATTTTATAATCATATTATAAAATTATAAACAGTGAGCATCATCTAGTACTACTTCATTGTTACCCAAGTAATAATAATGTTGGTGATTCAACATAACCTTTCTTTGTGACGAATGTTTCAATGTAATATAATTCCTTTTGCCCTTGATACCCAAGTTTAAACTCAAGGCATGAAGTGTGTTATTCTCTTTATAATTTAATCGTTGTTTTCTTCATCAATGAGTAAACTATAAGAGACAAATCACTATTTGAGCATGGCCATGCATTTCATAGTTCTACTCAATCAAGAGGCCCAAGGATATCACTCCTAATATACATAAAAGGGGAAACTCCCATCTAGATCATTCACATTCCTCACATGACTCATAATATAGCCAATAATCACCTTTATGGTCCATCCGATTAAAGATGACTTTAGGTGATATCAAACTATATGAATCCTCGTGTAGAAATGTAATGACTTCAGGTCAAAGGACCATTACATCATTGTCACTATGAGAATATCTTATGACACTTCACTTACATGTAGAATTCTCGTGGTGGGTCAATCCAGTACATTATTCTCCAACATGTACCATTGTGTTGACTTGATATCTCACGTATCTATGGCCAATTAGATTTGGTCATCAGTCAACCCACATACTAGTCTCAATGTATCATTGTTATCCTATTAACAATAATACTTGACTAGTGCTATTTAAAAATATTGATACATTTTGTAACTATATGATCTCATGTTCCAAGTCACATACTTGAACCAATATAATTTGTCTTCATTATTCTAGGGACGTTTATTATCTTAACAATTATATCACACAGTAAATTGAAGCATAATAAATTAAACATTATTTATTAAATCAAAACATAATTATAAATGCGTCATGACAATTATGAAATAATTGACTCCTAGGGTATACACTCCAACAACAACACCACACACCTGGGGAAACTTTGTTATAAAGTTTGAGGCCTAGTTCATTCCATCCAGTGTCTAGGATAGATGGGAGACATAGTTTGCTCATTGATACAACGTTCTGTGATGGTAGCTCAGTATATAGCCCTATTCAACTGGATATCCCGTCATCATTCTTATTTGGTGGATACAAAAGAAAAGAAAGCCAAGAGCTTCTGGAAAGGTTTAGCACCTTATCTTTAGTAGGCACTGATTGCAATTGGGGTTGAAACTTTCGCAGCCATGAAGGATAGGGCTCTAAAACTAGAGAGTTTTCAAGAGGGTTGGGGGAGCATAGTACCAGCAGCTCCTATTGCCCCAACAAAGTAGGTATCCTCTCTTCTCAAGCTTCTTACCGGAAGAGGAAGAACTTTAGAGGTCCAATCTGGCAACCACCACAGGTACCACAACCACCACAGGTACCATAACCACCACAAGCTAAAGTTCCTTCCACAGATACTTCAAAGACCGTTTGTAGTTTTTGCAACAAAGAGAATCATGTTGAGGCTGATTTTTAGTGTAAGCATAGGTTTTGTTTGAAGTGTTAAAGTAGTGACCATAGAATCAGGGATTGTCTTCATAGTCAAGAAAGGAAGGAGGGCAAGCATTCAGAAAGAGCCCCAGAACAATAAAAGAAGACAGGTATTGTTTACTCTGTATATACTAAAGATGTTAAGGACTCTAATGCTATAATTATCATATCACTGTGTATAGGAAACTATATGATTAGAGTGTTAGTAGATTTGAGTTCATCACATTCATACATTTCATCACATTTTGCACATTGCCTAAGTGTGGAATCTCAAAAATTGTCATACTTGTTGGAAGATAGCACACCCTTGGGGGAAAGCATGATCATAGATATAGTGTATAGGGATTTTCCGATTATTGTGTCTGGTATAGAACTTATGGCAGATTTAATTGTATTACTGGTTGGGGATTTTGATGTCATACTTGGAATAGATTGGTTGTGTCATCATCATGCCTCAGTCGATATGTCGGAGTAAGGTAGTAACTTTTAGCATTCCAAAGCAAAAATCCTTTAGTGTGAAAGGTCATTAGTTTGAATTAGAAATGTCTTTTTTTTTTGTTATCAAGGCCAAGAAGCTTTTGGATAAAGGTTGTTCAGGATACCTTGCCTATGTCATTGACAAGTCAAAAGTGGAGCCGAATATTTCAGATATTCTAGTCGTTAGAGAATATGAAGATGTGTTTCCTCCTGAGATTTTATCCTTACCAATGGACCGAGAAATAGAGTTTGTGATTGATGTTATCCCTAGAACAACTCCTATTTCTAAAGCACCATATTGGATGGCACCAACATAACTTAAAGAGTTGAAGATACAGTAACTTGATTTGTTAAACAGAGGCTTGATTCGACCAAGTGCCTCTCTTTGGGGTGCTCCTGTATTATTTGTTAAAAAGAAGGATGACACATTGCGATTATGTATCAACTACTTCAATTAAACCAAGTGACTATTAAGAACAAGTACCTGTTGCCACATATTAAAGATTTGTTTGATCAAGTAAAAGAAGCAATGGTATTCTCTAAGTTTGATCTTTGGACTAGCTACCATCAGTTGAAGGTTCGTGGGGAGGACATTCCAAAAATATCTTTTATAACTAAGTATGGCCATTATGAGTTTCTTGCTATGCCATTTGGGGTTACAAATGCCCCTATAGCTTTATGGATTTGATGCATAGTGTTTTCAAGCCGTACTTCGATTAGTTTGTGATAGTGTTCATAGATGACAACCTAATATACTCCAATAGTTATAAAGAGCATGAGCAAAACCTGAGGAAGGTAGTTGAGAAACTAAAGGATAAGAAACTGTATGCCAAATTCAACAAGTGCGAGTTTTGGCTTACCGAATTGAAATTTGTAGGGCATGTTATCTCCAGTTCAGGGTTATCTATTGAACCTATCAAGATTGAGGCTATACAAAAGTGGAAGCAGCCAACTAATGTCTTTGAGGTGCCTAGTTTCCTTAGTTAGGCATGTTACTATAGAGGTTTATTAAGGTTTTTCAAAAGTGATTGGGCCATTGACATGACTAACGCAAAAGAAGACTACCTTTGTTTGGGATATCAACTGTGAGAATAGCTTCCAAGCACTAAAGGATAAGTTGAGTACAACACCAGTTCTTGTTTTGCCAGAGGGGAACAAAAACTTCATAGTTTACAGTGATGCTTCCAAGAAAGGTTTGCAACAGGGTAAGGTAATTTCTTATGCCTCCACAAAACTGAAATCTTATGAGGAGAATGTTGGGGTTTCAAGCACATAAATGCAATGGAAGCAATAAATTAAAACAATTTAATGAAACCCCACCCAGGATCCATGCAAAACATGTAATACAGATTTGATAAAAGAGTACCTGTTCAAGCTATAGATTCTGAACTTTGGTGGAGATAGTGATGAACCAAAAGCTCAATCCAACTGAAGCAAGTCTCTACAGGTATCCACACCAACGTATATAACTCAACCAAGGAGATGAATGACTTCCCTTCTATGGTACTAGCCAAAAGGAAATCAAAGAATATCTTTTATCTCACTCTCTTTGTATGATCTATTTTTTTCTTCTCTACTCTTTTCTATACAGAGCATAAGAAAGAACTAAAGTTTGTGTATATTTAGTATATAGCTTTATCTATGAGAACCCAAAAAATAAAATTAGTTTTGTAGTGTGATTAATTTATGTTATGCATGAAGGTTTAAATTTTTTTATTCAATATAAGTAATAAATTCATATCTTAAATGAAAATTTTATGGCAGTGTGATGTCCAAAAGATTTTAAATATATTTTGAGCTCAAATCTTTAAATGATTATTACTTTTTATCAAGAGTAAGCAAAATATAGTCACATGGGGAAGGCAATGCGGGAGAGCTACAGTACTCGTCTTTCTTATATTATATCAGGATGAGTTGCACGTGACCCGTCAAGTTGTAAATCAACTCCAATAGTACACTAGACTGTTGGCTATAACAGATGTCTGACTGACTCTTAATAGCCATAACACCACCCTTTCTAACCAATCATTCCTTCTAAAGCTTATTACTGGCCAATACAGCCAACAGCTAAAAATCTACTCTTAGATAATCTGACTGCTCTTGTTGCTCGGCAAGTGATATAAATATATCATTTGAAGTACAACCCTAGCCCACTTTCATAAATTCTCTATACAGTCAAACACCCACAAAATCCAGGTTCACCTTCAGAGCAACTGTCTTTCTCGAAAAACAATCCAAGCTTTTAACTTCTTCTTTGCAGCCAAAGATGTAAGAGCACTATATTAAAGTTCTGCTCTGTTCCAGCACTATTTTTGTTCTGTTATGCATGTCATGTTTGTAAAAATACTTTGTTTATGTTATCCTAGTTGAGAGTAAGAAATGTTGACGACCACCTAGTAGACAAACCATTAACTTCCAAATATTTCATTATAACACCATGCTTGAGCCTCTAACAAACAGAGTTCTTGAAGTCTAGCAATGTCTAAAAGAGTAGTAGACAATAAGAATGTTTTGCACTGCAAAAAAGATGATGAGAGCTGCCCTACTGATGGTTATCTGGTGATGACACCACCTTTTTAACATGGGGAATCTTTGTTGTATCAGAGACAAGTCTTAGCCTAGTCTCCATCAGTGTGAAGCTTCTCTCTGACTGTATAAAATAGTCCCTGGGAGATTTGTTTGTCCCGTGTGAGTAATTGTAGAAGGAGGGTTGAATACAATTACTAACTTTTCTTCAAAACTAAACTGTTATGAACAATTTAATTTCCAAGAATAGTTATAAAACTTTACTGAAATGATAAAACAATAGAAATAGTAAAGCAAAATTGCAAGATATAAATTGTAATCAACAATAAAGAATGGTAATGTCAATTAAATTGAATCTTTACAATTTCTTCTGTTAAAGAAAAACAGCTTCTCAAGTTGTAATAACTTGCTTCTTTTTCTGTAAAACTAATTACAGCTGTTAACTCTCTATATGTATGGAAGTGTTGTTCTGAGAAATATGTGATCTAAGATGAAATATATTCTTGTTGTTATCAGGTGTTTCTCAGTTCTCCCATCACTTACCTCAGCTGCTCTATGTCTATTTATAAACACAGCTTCCATATACTCCAAGCTTCTATTCTGAGCTGTTTACCAAAAATATCTCTGTAGTTTATTGGTACTTGCAGCTCTGTCACACAACTTTCTTCATTATTCAGCTTCCCTTAGATGCCAGCCTGTTTATGTGACTTTTCTGGTGTATATTCACTGCACCAGCTTCTATTTTTCTTTTTGGAGTTCCCAAGATAAGATATCAGCAATATATATCTTATCTTTGTGGGCTTCTCTGGACATAATTAGTCCAGCTTCAATGAACTTCTTGCTTCAAGTTGTTATAAGTTGTCTCTGCAGTATTTGAACTTGCTGTTTTGCAGGTTTCATTCTTGCAGCTTTCCAGGTTTCATACTTGCAACTTGATGTGTATGTGTGTATAACTTGTTTCCTTGAAGCTTCCTTGGTAGCCAATCTCTCCTTATTGGACAACCATCCTTATCTTATTTCCACCGCCTTTAGCCATATGTCATCCTTTATGCCAATGGAAATTTATTCTCTGATGGATAGTCTCTAGTTGCTTCAACATTAGTCTCTGATGAACAAACACTTAGTCTCTGACAGTCAAAAGCTTAGTCTCTGATAGTTCAAAAACTTAGTCTCTGACAGTTCAAAAACTTAGTCTCCGACAGTTCAAAAACTTAGTCTCCGACAGTTCAAAAACTTAGTCTCTAACAGTTCAAAAACTTAGTCTCCGACAGTTCAGAAACTTAGTCTCCGACAGTTCAAAAACTTAGTCTCCGACAGTCAAAAACTTAGTCTCCGACAGTTCAAAAACTTAGTCTCTGACAGTTCAAAAACTTAGTCTCTGACAGACAAAGCTTAGTCTCCGATGGGCTAAATTTGCTTGATCAACTTTGACATTTGTTGAACTTTCCAAGTGCATTCATTGTAGTCTCTGATGCTTTCTTGCAGTTTCTTGATAGTAGATTCTCATAGTGCATTACTGCAGGTATTTGTACATTTACAAAATTTAATAATTCTAAGTGTTATACATCATCATCAAATGCTATAATTCCTAACAAGATTCCAAGATAATCTCCGACAGTAAGGAATTAGTCTCTAATAGGCTAAAGATATTAGTCTCTAATGAGAAAAATTTTGTTATTCTCCCATGAACAAAATTTTGTTAGTCTCTGATGGGAAATTCCTTAGTCTACGATGAACAAAATTTTGTTAGTCTTTGATGGGAAATTCCGTAGTCTCCGATGAGTAATTATTCTCTAAAGAGTTTGGCACTGAGTTTGGCGACAACTAGGTGAGTTTGGCGGTAGTTAAATAAATTACCGACGAGTTTGGAGATGATCTAGACCATCCCCTGATGATCGAAGGCGATCCCCTGATGGTCGAGGATCATCCCCTGATGGTCGAAGACCATTCCCCTGATGGTCGTGGATCATCCCCTGATGGTTGAAGACCATTCCCCTGATGGTCGAGGGTTATCCCCTGACTGGTGAACTAGTCCCTGATGACTAAACATCCTCTGATGGGTGAACTAGTTATCCACTGATGACCAGTCATCCCCTGACGTGTAAATTATCCATTGATGGTTAATTTATTCCTCGATGGTCACTCTTAGCCCCTAATGACCACTTTTATGCATCAACGTTTATTTACTGATGGGCAGTTTGTCTTCGAAATTATAAAATATTATTTTCTTAAATGATTTTAAGATGTTATTAATTAAATTTTTAAAACCTCAACGGTTCATATGTCAAATTAAGACATTAAAAGTTCACGGACATCACATGTGCATTTTTTTCTCATATCTTTGTCAAAGGTATAAAATTCTCATGTTATATGCCTGTTTTATAAAGTATCCTACTCACAAGTGAATTGAATTTGATTTTTGCTAAGGACCAAAGAAAGTATATACTCACTCTACTTTCTTTCAATTAATACGTATGATCATTCTTTCGATATACGTAATGTATCCAAGATATTATCATGTCAATATTCATGATTAAATTTCTTCAAATTTAAGTAATGTATGATCTTTTGATCCGATGTACGTGAAAACGTTGTACTAGAATCAAGCATTCTTTTGCGAGTGTTACCTATTCAGATTCGCTAACGCGCCAAGGTAAATCCTATACGAATAGAAAAAGATTAAATTTTTCTTACCCCATACTTGTAAGGTATATCCGTGTGGGTAACTAAAGGCTAGTTGGTTGCATCTACCTGGCACCCTGAGCCTAGAAATGATAGGGAACAGAAAATGAGGCATCGGTAACTGAACCCTCGCAGACAAAAGGTTTCTGCTTCGACTACATATGTCATTATGATGAAGTCAAATGATCAGGCTGGCCGGTTGATATGTTGTTTGATAAAGTCAGATAGTGGTCAGACTGGCCAAGTGACGCATTATTTGATGAAGAGAAGGCAAATGAATGATTCAAGATTTCTTTCAAGTAAAGGGTCAAATCCCTTGTTATCACTTGGAAACCCTGGAAGCAATTTTTCCTCTAAGTTACTAAAAGGTGCAGACATTGTTTCTATCCAACCTCATAAACACTTAAGCCAATAGATTATCCATACTTCAAAGCTCACCCTATAATTGATTATATACTTGCGAGCGTAAATCACTCATGTTGCTATTATCTAATGTTTTACAGGATATAGCGAGAAGGCTGAGCCGTTTTCTAAAGGCAAAGCGAGGATGGCATAGTGAACACTTCCTAATTGCCCTCTTATGGATGGCATTCAGGGGAAGAGTAAAACATAAGGCAATTATTGAAATATTTAGATTGTAAAGCCTGTGTTGGCCCCACCTAGACTTCCGCTGTTAGAATTTGATTTTTGGATGAATGTAATAAAGAATACAATTTATGATGTTTTTACTGTTCTCTTGTCAATTATTGACGGTGCCCGACGTCCATTGTGGGATTTTTGGGGCCGTCACACTATCTATGTATATGTCAAACATATCTCATGAAAGAGATAAGAGGAAGAGGAGTATTTATAGGTAACTAACCTCCTCTTCCACCACCCTTTTCAACCAATAGATCATCATATATATATCATATATATATTTAGATTCAATGAACCTTGACATACATGGCTAACCTCCTCTTCCATTGCCCCTTTCAACTAATAGATCTTCATACATATCATATATATATTTAGATTCAATGAACTTGGTTAGAACTGACAAGATACAATGAACCTAGACAGAGATGTGTCTAGATACAATGAACCTGGATAGAGGTGACTAGATACAATAAACCTGGACAGAGGTGTGTCTAGATACAATAAACCGACAAAGGTGACTAGATACAATGAACCTAGACAGAGGTGTGTCTAGATACAATGAACCTAGACATAGGTGGATAACCACCTCTTGCAAGCAGCTATTAACATTTAATAATCTACAGTGGCTTTTACAATTGACTAAGTCAATTACTAGTATTAATTCTCAACTACAATTTTAAATAAGCCAATCATATTCACTTATTTAAAATCTACTATCCGAATTAATTCTCCTTTTAATTACGCTCTTAGTGTGAGACCTTTTAGGTTATTATTACGCTGGCAATAGTTTTATAATCATATTAAAAAATTATAAACAGTGCGCGACATCTAGTAATACATCACTGTTACGCAAGTAATAATAATGTTAGTGATTCAACATAACATTTTCTTATGACCAATGTTTCAATGTAATATAATTCCTTTTGCCCTTGATATCCAAGATTAAACTCAAGGCATGAAGTGTGTCATCCTCTTAATAATTTAATCTTTGTTTTCTTGATTGATGAGTAAACTATAATAGACAAATCACTATTTGAGCATGGCCATGTATTTCATAATTCTACTCAATCAAGAGGCCCAAGGATATCACTCTTAAAATACAAAGGAGGGACAAACCATATCTAGATCATTCACGTTCCTCATACGACTCATAATATAGCCAAAAGTCACCTTTATTGTCCATCTGGTTAAAGATGACTTTAGGTGATATCAAACCATATGAATCCTCGTGTAGAAATGTAATGACTTCAAGTCGAAGGACCATTACATCATTGTCACTATGAGAATATCTTATGACACTTCACTTACATGTAGAATTCTCATGGTGGGTCAATCCAGTACATTGTTCTCCAATATGTACGTATGTATTGTTGTGATATCTCACATATCTATGGCCAATGAGATTTGGTCATCAGTCAACCCACAACTGGACTCAATGTATCATTGTTGTCCCATTAACAATAATACTTGACTAGGGATATTTAAGAATATTGATACATTTTACAACTATATGATCGCATGTTCCAAGTCACATACTTGAACCAATATAGTCTGTATTCATTATTATAGGGACGTTTATTATTTGAACAATAATATCACACAGTAAATTGAAGCATAATAAACTAAACATTATTTATTAAATCAAAACATAAGTACAAGTGCGTCGTGACAAATATCAAATACTTGGATAGGGCATACACTCCAACAATCTCCCACTTGTACTAGAGCCAATCATTCATGTATCTAATACCAATGGATCTAGTGTGACCATCATGCTTCTACTTTGGCAAAGCCTTAGTCAGTGGATCTGCAACATTTCATCTGTCGGTATCCTGCATATATATACAACTCCTCTATCAATAATTTCATGGATGAGATGATATCATCTAAGTATATGTTTGGATCGCTGGTGAGATATTGGTTCCTTGCCAAGTGCGATGGCTCCATTGTTGTCATAGTAGAGATTACCTAGGTCAACAATGGTTGGAACAATATTAAGTTTAGTGATGAACTTCTTAATCCAAATAGCCTTTTTAGCTGCTTCTGAAGCAGCTATATACTCAGACTCTATTGTAGAATCGGTAACTGTATTTTTCTTTGAACTTTTCCAGCTCACAGCTCCACCATTTAGGCAAAACACATAACCCAATTGCGATCGGTGGTCATCCTTATTAGTCTGGAAATTGGCATCTGTGTAACCCTTTACTACCAATTCCTCTTGACCTCCATATATCAAGAATAAATCCTTAGTCCTTTTCAGGTACTTTAAGATGTTCTTGACAGTTGTCCAGTGAAATTCACCTCGATCTGACTAGTATCTGCTCGTCATGTTCAAGGCATATGATACATCAGGACGAGTACATTTCATTGCATACATAATAGATCCAATTGTTGATGCATATGGAATCTTATTCATATGATTCCTATCATCTTGTGATGTTGGACTCTGAGCTTTAGAGAGAGATATACCATAAGACATTGGTATATATCCTCTTTTAGCCTCTTGCATGTTGAATCGTTACAGCACCTTTTCGATGTATGTACTTTGAGTTAATCCGAGCAATCTCCTTGATCTATCTCTAAAGATCTTGATGCCTAGAATATAGGCAACAATGCCCACATCCTTCATAGAGAAACATTTTCCCAACCATGTCTTCACATCTTGCAGGGAAGGAATGTCATTCCTAACAAGCAATATGTTATCAACATATAATACTAGGAATACAATATGATTACCACTAACCCTCTTGTATACACAAGGTTCATCTTCATTTTTGACAAAGCCAAATTATTTGATTGCGTTGTTAAAACGAAGATTCCAGCTCCTAGAGGTTTGCTTTAATCCATAAATGGATCGTTGCAGCTTACATATCTTTCTAGCATCTTTTGGATCAACAAAACTCTTAGATTGTGTCATGTACACATCCTCAAGGAGATTTCCGTTAAGGAAATTTTTTTTGATATTCATATGCCAGATTTTGTAATCATAAAAGGCTGCAATAGCAAGTAAAATCCTAATGGATTTGGACACTGCAACTGGAGAATAAGTTTCATCATAGTCAATACCATGTACTTGCTTGAAACCTTTTGCTACCAGTGGCCCTCTATAGGTATTTACATTTCCATCCATGTCAGTTTTTTTTTTGAAAACTCACTTGCACCTAATTGGTTTTACCCCTTCAGGTGGATCAACTAAGGTCCATACCTAGTTGATGTACATGGAGTCCATCTCGGATTTCATGGCTTCTAGCCATCTCTCATATTCTGGTCCATTCATAGTTTCTTGGTAGGAAGTAGGCTCATCTTGCTCCATGAGCATCACATCATCAGTCATAATCATAAGATATACATAATATCTTTCAGGCTCTTTGTGTGTTCTACTGGATCTACAAAGGCCTTATGTTACTTGAGCGGGTTCATTCTCCACAATGACTTGTGGTTCCTGCTCATATTCCACATCAAGTTCAATGCAATCTTGTGGTTCTCGAATTTCTTTGAGTTCTACTTTCCTCCCACTATTTCCTCTAGATATAAACTCTTTCTCTAGAAAAACACTTGTACGAGCAACAAACACTTTGTTCTCCAAAGGTTTGTAGAATTGATACCCTTTATTTTCTTTTGGATATCCCACAAAATTACATTTATCTTATTTGGGTCAGAGCTTATCAAGAGCTTGACGTCTTACATATGTATCACAACCCCAAATCTTTATAAAAGACATATTAGGACGTTTCCCAATCCATATCTCATATGGTGTCTTTTAAACCGTCTTTATAGGAACACGATTAAGTGTGAAGGCAATTGTCTCTAGAGCATGTCCCCAAAAAATTATTAGAAGATCTACATAACTCATCATGGATCGCACCTTGTCCAACAAAGTATGATTCCTCCTCTCGGATACACCATTCCATTGTGGTGTTCCAAGTGGAGTGAGTTGTGATACAATACCACATTCCTTAAGAAGATTATTAAATTCTTGGATTAAGTATTCACCTCCTTGATTTGATTGAATGGCTTTTATACTTTTGCCAAATTGGTTTTGAACTTCATTTTTGAATTCTTTGAACTTTTCAAAGGATTCTAATTTATGTCTCATTAGATATACATATCCATATCTACTGTAGTCACCAGTAAATGTAATGAAGTAATAAAACCCACCTCTAGCAAGCAAACTCATTGGTCCACATACATCACTATGTATAAGACTCAAAATGTCGCTAGCTCGTTCACTTTGTCCAGTGAAAGGGGCTTTAGTCATCTTGCCTAATAAACAAGATTCACACACCCATATGATTCAAAATCAAATGAATCCAAAAATCCATCTCTATGGAGTTTGGATATGCGTTTCTCATTTATATGGCCCAATCGATAATGCCAAAGTTATGTTTGATTTGAATCATTTGATTTAAACCGTTTAGTATTTATGCTATAGATAGGCATTTCCAAATCAAGAATATAGCAACCATTAAATAATTTTGCAACACCATATCATAATTCATTTAAGTAAAGTGAACAACTTTTGTCCTTTATTACAAATGAATAGCCTTTCTTGTCTAAACAAGAAACAGAAATAATAGTCTTGCTAATGCAGGCACATAATAACAGACCTCTAATTCTAAAACTAGCCCAGTGGGCAAAGATAAATGTTAAGTTCCTATGGCTAATGCAACAACTCTTACTCCATTTCCAACTCGTAGGTCAACCTCACCTTTTGCCAAAGATCTACTCCTTTTTAGTTCCTTCACATTAACACAGATGTGAGAACCACATCCAGAATCCAATACCCAAGATGTTGACATAGATAAATTGACTTCTATAACATATATGCCTGAATCAGAAGTCATACTTCCTTTCTTCTTCTTAAGTTCTAGGTAAGCATGGAAATTCCTTTTCCAATGTCCAGATTTACCACAGAAGTGACAATCACCTTCTTTTGTTATCTCACTTTTAGGGTTCAATGCCTTTTTATATTTAGGATCGGGTTTGGCACCAGAATTAGATCTCATCTTTTTCTTTCCTTTACCTTTAACCTTTCATTTTTTCATCATCATTATGGGACTAGGACCTGACTTTTGCATGTTGTTTTCAGCAATTCTCAACAAGTTTAACAACTCAGTCAGTGATTTCTCAATTTCGTTCATGAGGAAGTTCATGACAAACTGAGAATATTGGTTGTTTAATGATTGCAAAACCAAATCACTTTGAGCTTCCTGAGTAATGAGGAAGCCTAACCTATCAAGGTACACAATATACCCAAACATTTTTAGCACATGTGGACCAACTGGATCACGTTCACCCTGTTTGCAATGATACAGTGCTTTACTCGTTTCATATCTTTCCTGTCAAGCATGCCTTTCGAATAATTTCTTTAGGTGCTCTATCATCTCATAAGCTTCTATTAACTCATGTTGCTTCTGAAGCTCAGGGTTTATGGATGCTAACATGAGACAACTCACGTCAAGAGCATCATCTTGATGCTTCTTATAAGCATTATGCTCCGTACATGGTGCAGTATTAGCAGGTGCTTAAGGAACTAGTGCATCTAGGACATAGAGCTTTCGCTCTTGTTTGAGGACAATCCTTAAATTCCTATTCCAGTCAAGGAAATTAATCTCATTCAACTTGTCCTTCTTAAGGATTGATCGCATTGATATGTTGGCTATGTTGTTGTTTGCCATTATTGTCTACAAATTATAAATGCAGAAACAAATGAACCAGTTTGCAGAATTTTAATAATGTATTTGATTATGACACATTCAAAATATGTGTCTCCCACTATTATATTCAAATTAACAGCCTTCACCATTTATTTGGAAAGTATTTCTTTTAAATCTTTCTAGTGAGCCAAGATCCATATTTCATTATATCTTATGCTAGTTTTGGCTAGTCACATAAAACATAACAATTTAGGTAAACAACATTTTGTTAATTATATCATATATAACTCTTGCATAGTTTGGTGAACAACTCTTTGTTACAGTCCATCTAAATGGATTTTACCAAACTCCATGCCTCTAAGCCCACAATCTTATTGTAATAGCTTAGTTAAGTCAGACCCAATATCATAATAGTTTGGAAATCACAATTATCTGATCGCATATCCCCAAGATAAATGGGGTGCCCTGCTTTGGCAAATCCCACACCCATTGATCGAGGTTTTGATGAGTGTTTAATATTAGAAAGCATCTTAGACTTAATAATTTTATGAGGGATTTAATTAAGAATTTAAGATCTCACCATTCATTAATCATATAAATCATGCACATCATTTATTGTATCACATACATGCATGAATAAAGTGCAAAATAAATGTGTCATGGTTATGACCCAATCTTATGCCAATCTTTTCAAGCTAATGAAAGATTTAAGGTCAATCTAAGACAATACACCATCTTCATAGCATAAGCCTCCAGACCTGCTTGGCAAGTGTGCCTTTTTGTCCTCTTCTCTTGTCCAGTTGATCACGTACAAATATTGGGGGGGAAATCTATACTAACTCTATTCTGATTTATACATTACATGGTATACAGAAACCTTAAGTTACATTCGAGGGGAGTTAGATGAGAAGAGAATTTTACAACATACCCAATATGCAAAACATTAACCATGCAATTTATATCAAATATTATGACACATATAATTTGTATTAATGTTTTACAAGTAGCTCTGATGCCACTGTTGGGGTTTCAAGCACATAAACGCAGCGGAAGTGATAAATTAAAAGAATTTATTAAAACCCCAACTAGGATCCATGCAAAACATATAATACATATTTGATAGAAGAATACCTGTTCAAGCTGTAGATTCTAAACTTTGGTGGAGATAGTGATTAACCACAAGCTCAATCCAACTGAACCAAGCCTCTACAGGAATCCACATGAGTATATATAACTCAATCAAGGAGATGAATGACTTCCCTTATATGGTACTAGCTAAAAAGAAACCAAAGAACAACTTTTATCTCACTCTCTCTATATGATGTATTTCTTTCTTCTCTACTCTTTTCTATATAGAGCATAAGAAAGAACTGAAGGTTGTGCATATCTTGTATATATCTCTATCTATGTATATGTCAAACATATCTCATAAAGGAGATAAGAGGAAGAGGAGTATTTATAGGCAACTAACCTCCTCTTCCACCACCCTTTTCAACCAATAGATCATCATATATATCATATATATATTTAGATTCAATGAACCTAGACATATGTGGCTAACCCCCTCTTCCACCACCCCTTTAAACCAATAGATCTTCATATATATCATATATATATATTTAGATTCAATGAACTTGGATAGAGCTAACTAGATACAATGAACCTGGACAGAGGTATGTCTAGATACAATGAACCTAGATAGAGGTGACTAGATACAATGAACCTGGACAAAGGTGTGTCTACATACTATGAACCTGAATATATGTGACTAGATACATTGAACCTGGACAAAGGTGTGTCTAGATACAATGAACCTAGATAGAGGTGATTAGATACAATGAACCTAGACAGAGGTGACTAGATACAATGAACCTAGACAGAGGTGTGCTAGATACAATGAACCTAGACAGAGGTGGCTTACCACCTCTTGCAAGCAGCTATTAACATTTCATACTCTGCAATGGCTATTACAATTGACTAAGTCAATTACTAGTATTAATCCTCAACTACAATTTTAAATAAGTCAATCATATTCACTTATTTAAAATCTAATATCTGAATTAATTCTCCTTTTAATTACGCTCTTAGTGTGAGACCCTATAGGTTATTATTACATTGGCAATAGTTTTATAATCATATTATAAAATTATAAACAGTGAGCGACATCTAGGTATACATCATTGTTACCCAAGTAATAATAATGTTGGTGATTCAACATAACCTTTTCTTGTGACCAATGTTTCAATGTAATATAATTCCTTTTGCCTTTGATATCCAAGATTAAACTCTAGGCATGAAGTGTGGCACCCCCGGAATTCCCCCAAAGCTGGGCCTCAGGCACTGTCAACAATTTGGATGATAGCCCCCAAGATCCTTAGGTTGGGACCCTGGGCTACGCCAGGAAACTGCAACCCATCAACACAACATCAAGGAAAACAACACAGCCAAGCATTTACAACACTTAAATGAGAAGTATATTCTCAAAACATCATTACAAAATCTTAAGGTCCTCATCATCTTACAAAACCTCAAAGCTTGAAAATAAACAAGCTGCAGCGGAAACAAAACTTTAGATGGCTCATACAGCCTTACAACTATAACACTCTTAAGTCGTTCTCTCTTTCTCTTTCTTAGGCGAATCAGCCTTCAAGACATAACCTGAAAAACATTCATAGCATTCCACATGAGCGTTTATGCTCAGCAAGTATACAATCATAAGCAAGAAGAATAGATAATTCAAAAGCTTTAATATTCATTGAGATTAGGCGAAGCAATGCCAATACCTCGTGATAATGAATAAACATGTATCATTTACCAACACCTTGTGTTGATAAATAAACATGTATCATTTAGGGTACCCGAGTGATATCAAGGGTTAACCCTCTTTCAATAAATCATGCTTCGCCCTTTACTCATCAGATAATGTCTCACCTGACCAGACTGATCATTATCTGACTACCTTACATAATCAAATTTCATCCTAGCTGGTCAGCCTGGTCATTTGATTCATCATTTGACATATGTAGTCACTTGTAGAAAGCATATGGTCTGCGAAAAATCTCATTACCGATGCCTTGCCTCGGTCTATCATTCTTTATCATCATTAGCCAGAATACTAGGCGAAAGTATTCAACAGCCCCTTAACTTTCCATATGGATATACCTTCTTGTAAACATTTTCTCAATTTTGAATAGCCTTGACGTGCTGAACAATTAAAAGCAGCGACTGCCAACAACACATATTGGCGTACTCAACAATTAAAAGATAGTGACCATCACAAGTGGAACTATATATCCATACAGAAGTTAATTGGGTGTGCATACAAGTTCATGACTTGCAACACCCAAACATCATCATTTGGTGTGCTAGGAAATTTAAACAGCTAGCAACCACCCAATAACACATAGTTCAATCATCAACATCTTTTCACGTACATCGGATTCAATGATCGTACGTTACTTAATCATAAAAGAAATCATCATCATGCATAGGCACTAACACCATTCGTTTACGTAAATCGAATTAATGATTGTACGTAATTCGTAAGAAAGAAAGTGGAATGAATATATACTTGCCTTGGTCCTTAGCTAGATTCACTATACTGGTTGCCAATAAAGTTCTGTAAAACATCATTGTGGGTATAACATGAGAAATCCATACTTAAAAGATGACTATGTATAATCAGAGAATGATCATCAGGGCATGAAGTTGCCCGTCAGGGAATACTACACTCGTCAGGGGATGACCGTCAGGGGATAGTCATCAGGGGATAACTTACCCGTTAAGGTATACCTTACCCATTAGGGGATGCATGCCTATCAGGGGATACTTTACCCGTCAGGGGATACCTTTCCCATCAGGGGATGCATGCCCGTCAGGGGATAATTCCTTCATCGCCAAACTCATCGGTTGGTGACTTTGACTATCACTGAACTTCATCAGTGGATAATCTGTTCAGCACCAAACTCCTCGGGGAAAAGTAGTTCAGCGCCAAACTCGACAAGTCATCGCCAAACTAGACGGTTGACAACTTACTCAACACTGAACTCACTAAGTCATCGCTGAACTCATCAGTGGATGATTTACTCATCACCAAACTCCTCGGCTGTCAGGGAATGATTTGTCCAGCGCCAAACTCATCGGGTGATGACTTTGACTATCGCCAAACTCTCTTGTTCAACACTGAACTCGTTGGGGACTAAGAACTTTAGTCATCAGAGACTAACATACTTTGTTCATCTGAGACTGTTGATGACATCAGGGACTAGACTTTAACCTGTCGGGGACTAAAGCTGACGTCATCAAAGACTAGGATTTTTAAAACATCGGAGACTAAAGAACATCTCATCAGGGACTAATATTAACTCCTCAGAGACTACAATTATCTCATCAGAGACTAATAATATCTCATCATAAACTAACAATATAGCTTGTTTCAGCTTCAATGGAAAGCCTTACATGAACAAACTTAACCTAGGATACTTCTTGAATATGAATATGTAAAAGAACGCAGCTTTTCATTCAAAGCTTCACTCTTCCTTGAAAACCTAATATGCACGGCTAATACTCTCGGATGCTAAGCAAAAAGGAACAACAGAGGAGAGCTTAAAATTCTTACCTCTTAGGTTAACAAAAGAGATCAAAGCTTGATTGTCAGTAATCGTCCAGAAAAGAAAATCTTGAAATTCTATGGAGGTGATAGGTTTAAGGAGGAACTTTGGAAGAGAAATTTTTAGAAAAGAGATTAAAATGTTCCTCCAAATGAGGTATTTATAGGAGGCTGAGATTAAGTTGTGAAATAAAATGATTGGTTAATCTGGACGGTAGAACGGCTGCTCATCATGATCCTTAGCAGCTAAGCAAGTGTAATAAACATGTTGTCCTTCATGCACATACGTTTAATCCACTTGATGACACACAAACAGCTTATTAATCAAATTTACATACGTACACATGATGTCATCCTTCTTACGTATACCATTCTATTCATCAAGAGATTTGCTGATCTCAACGCTTGACTTCTTCAAGCAATAACAAATGTTACCAACATATAACATAATTTACTTGATCTTATAATCCAATATCAAGCAAAATCCTTTAATGAGTCCAAAATATTTAGTTATTCCAAAAACATCATATATTAACTATACACGTTAATATATAAAAAGAACAATATAAATAAATTATTTATAGATAAACAAATTTTTTTGGTTGTTACATGAAGTGTGACATCCTCTTTATAATTTAATCTTTGTTTTCTTGATCGATGAGTAAACTATAATAGACAAATCACTATTTGAAGATGCCTATGCATTTCATAGTTCTACTCAATCAAGAGGCCCAAGGATATCACTCCTAAAATACATAGGAGGGACAAATCCTATCTAGTTCATTCACATTCCTCACACAACTCATAATATAGCCAACAGTCACCTTTATGGTCCATCAGGTTAAAGATGGCTTTTGGTGATATCAAACCATATGAATCCTCATGTAGAAATGTAATGACTTCAGGTCAAAGGACCATTACATCATTGTCATTATGAGAATATCTTATGACACTTCAATTACATGTAGAATTATCTTGGCGGGTCAATCCAGTACACTGTTCTCCAACATGTACCTATGTATTGACTTGATATCTCACATATCTATGGCTAATGAGATTTGGTCATCAGTCAACCCACATAATAGTCTCAATGTATCATTGTTGTCCCATTAACAATAATACTTGACTAGGGATGTTTAAGAATATTGATACATTTTACAACTATATGATCTAATGTTCCAAGTCACATACTTGAACCAATATAGTACGTATTCATTATTCTAGGGACATTTATTATCTTAACAATTATATCATACAGTAATTGAAGCATAATAAACTAAACACTATTTTTTAAATCAAAACATAAGTACAAGTGCGCTGTGACAAATATCAAATAATTGGCTCCTAGGGCATACACTCCAACAGAGAACTACCCAACACATGATTTAGAGATGGTTGTTGTTGTGTTTGCATTGCAAAAATGGAGACGCTACTTGTATGGAGCAGAGTTTGCGATTTTTACCGACCGCAAGAGTCTGAAATATTTGTTCTCCTAGAAGGAACTGAATATACGACAACGACAATGGTTAGAATAGTTAAATGTATATAACTGCCAGATTCAGTATCACCCGGGGAAAGCCAATGTAGTTACCGATTCTTTGAGTTGTAAGGCTAGTATTGCTACTTTGATAGTGAAAGAATGGAATATGTTGGAATGGGTAAGTGAATGGAAGTTGAATCTTAATAGGTGGGATCTATCCACGTCGGTGCCTAGAGAATCATAGCTTCATCACCTATCAATTATTTAACAAGTAGGACTTTAACCATATATTGATTTGTAGGGAGGAGGATCAAGATTTGGCTCTACATAGTCTGATGTACCCCATTGGTACACTCGAACTATGGTTTCCAAGGACTAGGCACCCTTACAAGTATAACTCACACTAAGTAGAGAACAAGTAAACACGACAAGTACGATACAATTGAATCATGTAATAGCAATATCATGCATAACATAGTCCTAAGATGAATATGAAACAATCAAATATCAGGTATACAATTTAACAAAAAAAAAAACATGTATACAAGTCGAGCACTTCATCGAACACCTAACATGCATAGAAAGATAGTAAGTTGGGTTTCCAATCATCTTGACCTGAAAACTAGCTAGGATGAATTATTAAGGTCCAAGAAGGATTTTAGGGCCATAAGACATCAGCCACAAATATTTAAGAGTGAGGAAATACATAAACAAGCTTAGAAATGCGAACATGACAAACTAGGTCAAACTTGTAGTTTAGGCCTTCAAACACACAATTTAAAATATAAGAACGTGTGTAAGATGGTCACATGATCTCAATAATTTCAAGAACAAGCTAACATAATTTAATCATCGTATCTCAAGTAGCTCAAAACTTGATGGATTCAAAATTAGGAACTATGAACTTGTAGAGAATGAAAAACTATGAGACTTTAGTGTTGGGATCCACTAAGTCCACTAGTTCAATGAGTTAAGGTCAATTTATGAAAGTATGGTAGATATAGGTTTGATGGTTGAATTCTCTCTAATTTGGGCGTTCTGGTCGTGCAAGTGAGGAGGAAGGGAAGAAGAAGTGATATTTATATAGATATGGGTCCCATATGATTAATAAAATAAAAATCAAAGTTGTTATCTTGATATTGTCTCAAAAATGATAATCTTAGACCAAACTTGTGACGACCCCAAAATCCCTCACTGGACCAGGGCTTCGTCAAGAGAAGTAAAAGATAACCACACATCCATTCATAGAATAATTACTGAAAGAAACGATAATAAAGAGTTATTACAACCCCAAAATATTACATTGTCAGCGGAAGCTAATATGTTTTTGTACTATAATTCAAAACATCACTTCTCAGATCGTCTTCCTTTCTTCCCTCCTTATTGGCATTACAAGGGCTGGCCAACCTTAGTAACCAATCATTTTTGCCTTTCCCTTGTCCGAGGGCTCAACCTTTATATTCTGTCCTGCAAAACATTAAAATTCTACAAGAATAAGCGGTTCACGCCCAGCAAGTATATAAACAATTCGGGAAAAACAATTCTGGAATGTTTCAAAAAAAATTCAATTCTGCTAAGAGGCTTAGTGAATCAATACTAATGCCTCAGAAATCTTTAAGGAATCTTTAGGACTACTGATGATAAACAATTGTGTAATCCTTAAAACAAAGCATAACTTCCTTGAAGTAAAAATATCCATCGGGGGCTAAAACCGCTGGATCTGCTAACCATACGGTATACAGCTGGCCCAACTGTGCCTGTATGATCCCTCCTTGTGTGAACGTACGTAGTCACATAAAATACCTCTAGGTTAGGTGAAGAACAAATCAGCACCTTTCCTTTCCTCTAACCATCCATGTGGCATCATCATTCAAGGAACATAGCATTCTCATTTATTGCACAGATATAACATTGAAAAATAGCTGAAAGAGCAAAGCTTCTTTATATCCATGCACTTTTATTCATATCATGCTAGCGGAAATTTAAAGCATAGCGTTCTGTTTCACAAGGAAATTTAAATATAATATCATAATTTTGTACGCATGTCGAATCAATTGATCATGCGCTTAACTGAAATAAGCATAAGAGTAAGAATATACTTGCATCAACTTGCAATAAACATAAGATTGTGAATATACTTGCCTCAGTCCTTTGCACAAAATTCAAATTAATTTACTTGTGAGAGAGAGATTCTGTAAATTATGCAAGTAATATTTTAATACCTTAATAAGAATTTATGAAAGAAAATATGTATGTGATGTCCTTAAACTTTTACTGTTTTAAAGAATAACATCATAAAATAATTTTAAGAAAATAATGTTTTATAGTCTTGATATCAGACTATGCATCGGAGAATAATTTTCTCATTAACAAACTCGTCAGGGACTGATATCCTTAGCCATCAGAGACTAGGAATTTCCTTTATCGGAGACTAAGAAATCTCCTTCATCAGAGACTGCAGAATTTCCTTCATCAGAGACTACGAAATTTCCTTCATCAGAGACTATAACATCATCAAGGACTGAACTTAGCCCATCGGAAACTAAGGAATGACGTCATTAGGGACTAACAACTCATCAGGGACTGATGACGTCATCTTAATTCTATCGGAGACTAAGAGTGACGTCATCGGAGACTAACTTCTCATCAGAGACTGATGATGTCATCAGGGACTAAACTTTAGCCTGTCGGGGACTACGGCTGACGTCATCGGAGACTAAATAATTCATCAGAGACTGATGACGTCATCTTAACTCATCGGGGACTAAAATTATCTCGTCAGAGACTAAGAATATCTCATCTGAGACTAAAAAATATCTCATCAGAGACTAAGAATATCTTATCAGAGATTAACAACATCTCTTGATTCTGCTACAATGGAAGACCTATCATGCTCAAACCCAGCTTATTATGTCTTATGAAAATGCAAAAGAATAAGAACTTAGCATAAATCTTGATGCTATGCATGAAAGAAACTGAGTAGGGTTCCAGGTTCTTACCTCTTTGTTCTCAAGGGTGAAATCAAAGCTGGTCTGAAAATAATTTTCCGAAAGAAGAACTTGGAAATTTATGGAGATAATAAGTTTAAGCGTAACTCTGAAAAGAGAAATTTTGGTAAAGGAATTAAAATTTCATCTTGAATGAGGTATTATAGAGTTCAAGAGCAGTAAACTAAGGTTACACATTGGAATAAAATGATTGGTTAATTTGGACGGTAAAACGGCTGTTCATCATGACTTCTTGACACCAAACAGCTACTGTCGTATATGCATGAAAACTTAGCCACCTAAACAGTTTCTAATCAAACACGTAATCACAAATGCTACGTACCCTCTCCTCTTCCTCCATGTTGTTCAATATAATCTTATATGGGGTTTGCTAATCCCCTTTTTGATACCTTTTTAAGGAACTTAACCTCATCATCATGGATATCACATCATCATCAAAATTTCCATTGTAGATATGAATTTATCATTCATATTTAAAAAGGCTAACTCCATAAAAAAAATATAATAACACAAAATAAAATTATTTCTTACCATAAAATACATTTAAAATTTTTGGGTTCTCACAAAACTAGGGACAGAATCAGGCAAAACAAAAAACTACAGAGTTGTAGAGGACTTCAATGGTTTGCAACGGTACAAGGATCAGGTTATTTGGAGCACAATTGAGTGAGATATCAACAAAAAAATATCAAGGTCTTATGTTGGGAAAAATGCTTCAGGACATAAATTCCACCTAGCTTTAGAGGGTAAACTATATCTTTTGAGAATGAATTAGGGAATGTGCCTTTTATAGTTGGAAAGATAAATAAGTCTAGTTTTTAACAAAAAATGAATCACCCAAAAAGCTATTATGTAGAGTGAATTATTGCAATTCTCCTAATTGATGTTTGTTTGGACTGATGCACGTCAGATTGCAAGGTTTTTGTTCATCAGTGGATATTTCTCCCTCAATGGATAATTTGTTCATCCGAGGTTAATTTTCCATTGAAGGATAATTGGTCATCGAAGGATAATTGGTTATCAGATGTTAATTGTCCATCGGAGGATAACTGTTCATCAGAGGATAATTGTCCATCAGAGGTCCATCGGAGGATAATTAGCCATCAGAGGATAATTGGCCATCCGATGATATATGTCAATCAGAGGATAATTAGCCATCGGAGGATAATTTTTTCATCAGCGGATAAGCTCATCATTAGACAAAGATTTTATTAAAGTTTCCATACTTCATTCATAATTATGTTGCACAAGGCATGACAAAGAATATCTAGTGCATATTGCACGATACTAACACCTATACTTGAGCATAATAAGAATTTTTAAAGCCCATATAAGGATACAATTTATCACCTAACAACACATAAGCTTTCAAGTTTAATGTTATGTATGAATGTATATGCATGTATGAAGTGTGTGTGTACTGCTTGTGGACAATCTTAAACCATCAATAGAAGGGGACTCACATAGATAGTTCCACCTTATCATGTACCATCTTGTTTTACAAAGTAACATCCGAACATTAAGCTGACAACTCTCAAGGAGACATAGTCAAATGGTACCCAAGGAATCATAGCTTCATTGCCTATCAATTCCTTTTGCTAGCTATTCACCACCCTTTGATTGGAGGGGTGGAGGACAAAGAATCCAGACACCTATATATGATATATCTCATTGATACACTCAGAATATAGTATCCACAGCTCTTTGCCCTTCATGTAATATGATCACATAAGTGGTAGGATTCCACCCCTTAAGAAGTGATCCCACATGCACTTATCAATGGCTTCCTCCTGGCCCTTCTCTCAACCTGCTCAATCTCCTTATTTCTCCTTCTAGTCTCTGCAGACTTTTGAGCTTTTGTTTTCTTTTTTGTCAAGGCCTTTTTCTTAGCTTCCTCATCCTCCCTAGCTGCAGCCATTTTCTCTTCGTCTTGCAGTTTCTGAGCAAGCATTGCATCAGCTTCAATCAGTCTATGCTCCTAAGGAAAAACTAACTCTACTTTCTCATCCACTATTAACTCAACTGGAGTGGGAAAGTGAGAAATCTTCATGGCGTCCCCTAACAAATTAGGCTGTCCTGGTTGAGTAGACTTTGTCTTCTTTAGATCCTCAACTAGAATGCCCGTGCCTTTGTCTTGTTGGGTGCTTGGGATTATTGTAGTGGAAGGAGTAACTACTTCTGTTGTTGCTGTTGTTGGTGATGTTGTAGTAGTAGTAGTTGTTGTTGTTGTTGTTATTGTTGTAATGCTAGACTTGATGGCTGCATCAAGGTCTCTCTTGGCATCTTGAATTCTTGTCAGTTCAGCCATCAAACTAGCATAGCTTGTTTTCTCAGAAACAACTTCTTTTGAGTGACTACTCTCCCCCTTTTTGACATTAGAATCTAAAGGTGTAGGAGGAGCAGTAGCCAGTGTTGGAATGACCTGTTGTAGAAGTTGGGTGAGATGTTGAAGGGCAAGATCAAATTTCTCTTGCTTCTGCATGATGGACTGGACATTTGATTCCAGTGCTTGAAGTCTCCTATCAGTTGTGGATTGCTCCTTTAGCTGTGTATCAATTGAATTAAGCATCCTCTTGGGAAGGTGTCCTTCATAGCAACTTCTTAGTTTTTCAGTTTCCAAATCCATCTTATTCTCAATATTCTAGAGTGCAACCTTGAGAATAGTGATCATGAAGTGCTGGAACTTCATATGTTTTTTGGCAATCTTGATCAATTCCTCAGAGACTGCACCAGAAGGAAACTCAATAGCACCAGACCCTATATTGGTCAAATAATCTTGTCTTAATTGGGCAGTTGCTTCATCCAAAGAGTTTGTGTAGCTTGCATCCAGCGAAGCATCCACATTCTCTTCTTCAATCTCAATAGGCTCAAGGTCATCTGCAACTCTTGTCTTCAATGCTGATATTTGATCTTGTTGTTGTTGAAGACCATATAAGATTTCAAAATCAGCATTGGACATTTCGGCAAGTAGTTGTAAAGCTGCATCCCCTAGCTGTGAGCTTCCCTCAAGTTCCTCTGTTGGGGCAGATGTTGTTGGAGCAGAGGAAATTGGAGCTTCATTGGAGGTGGAGGGCTCAACAGGTTTGAGAAAATCACCTACTGAGAATGTATTTTTCTCTCTATTATTTTGTTCAAGGATCTCATCCTTGCTCACTCCCTCACCTTTTTCCTGGAGTTGGACATCCAGCTGCTCAATCTCTCCTTTTTCCAAGCTGTCTAAAGCTTGACTCTCAATTGTTTGTGTTAACTCTCCTTTTTTCCAAGTCAGGAGCCTGACTCTCACTAATTATTCTTTCTGTCTCACTCATTTGGATAGTATCACTTTATCCTACAGAAGGAGGAGGTAAAGAAGAATTAGTTGGGACTCCAAGGAGAGGGGGTTCCCTTTGTATATCAGTGGTTAGGGATCTCTCCAAGGAAAGAATTGGAGAACTGACTGCACTTGTACTTTTGACAAGTGGTTCTTGTGTGTCAGTCTCTGGTAAGATACAAGCATTAGTCTCTGGTGGAGAACTAGTCTCTGGTGGTTGACTAGTCTCTGACCAGTCCATGTGAGAACTAGTCTCTGATGGTTTAGCTTGATCCACCAGGAGTGTTTGGCTCTTCTTGGAAAAAATAAAGAAAATTTAAATTGTCAAGTTCTAAAGAATCAAGAATAGGAGAAGAGATAGGGGAATGTACAGATTGGAGTGTTGGCTGCTCCTCAAGAACAGAAATTTGAGGAGCATGAAGTTGACTAGACTCTGCGTGTGCACTCCTTGTGTCACTCTTTCTTTTTGATCTTCTCTCTCTTTTGGCTTGCCCCTTTGTATGTACAGGGGATTGTGCAGACTCTATACCTGTTGTTCCTGGTTGGGAACTTTCTTCAATGTTAGTATCCTTTTGGGAGGATGGTAACAGATTGCTGCTTTTCCTTTTAACCTCCAATGCCTTTTGAGAGGCAATGGATTGCTTTTGGCTTAAGGTTATCAATCTCTTCTTTCTCTGAGGAGCCACCTCAGTTTCCTTGTCTCCCTCAGCCTCACTATCACCCTCTGTTGTTTTTCTTTTAATGGGTAACTTGGCGACTTTCTTTGTTTTTACAACCACAGTCTTTTGAGAGACTGTTGAGGGGGTTGCAGATTGTTGTTATGAAGAAGGTGTTGGAGGATCAACAGGGTTTCTGGTTTGTTGCTCAAGATCCTCAAAATAAGAAGAAGTGTAAAGGTTTGGAAACCTATCTATGAGAGTTGATCTCATAATAGAAGGGAAGGAAAGAGGAACCTTTACCTTTATGGTCTTCTTCTTCACATCAGTGAATATGTGTTTACTCTGCATAACTGTTGGCACAATTTGCATACTAGCAATATCTAGGTTAGGAATCAAATAATTTGCAATCATCATCAAAAACCTATATCTGATTTCTTTCCTAGGTACTCAATATAACCTAGACCAGATTTTTGATCTACCATTTGACTACTTACCAAGTCTGACACCTTTTTAGAGGATTGGTTCCATTCTTTTATCTTAGCATGTTCATGTTCAAGTTGTTCGACTAAGTAATATTCCCTTTTTTCAAAGCAACAATCATGTGATGAGCTTTATCTAACTCAGACTTAATAGTATCAAATTGTATTATTCTCTCTTCAAGAAATTTATTTCCTTTTAAGAGTTGGTCGTGTGATTCTTTAACTTTGGCATGTTCAATAGTTAATGATCTATAACTAACATACAAATCAAACATATCTTTTTGTATGCTTTTTATGCTAGATGTATCAATTAAATTAAGCACATTAAAGTTCTGAGTTGCATCACATACCTTTGTAAAATCACTTGACTCATTAGTTCGAGCCATCAAAGCAAAGTTGACAATTTCTTACTCAGAGTCACTGGCAATCCAATCTTTGCCTTCAGTAATCAAGGCCTTGCTCTTAGATTTGTACTTTTTATTAGCAAGGTCATTCCCTGATTTTCTGAACTTTTCATCCTTAGATCTTTCTATAGATCTAGGCTTCTTGCACTCATTCGCAAAGTGCCCTAACCCATCATAGTTGTAACATCTAATCTTCTTTTTGTCAAAGGTCACAGTTTGACCTTCTCGTTTTGGGTTAGGCTTCCTTGATGATCTTCTGCCTTTCTTGCTAGCTCTAAATTTTTTGAATTGCTTCACCATGAAGGCCATGATTTCCTCCATGTCATCATCAGTGCTGGATTCAGTTTCTTCATCAGTCGAGCTTGCAGTGTCGATTTCATCATCAAACTCCTCATGAGACTTCTTTGTCTCAACCATTAGTGCAGCTCATTTGTCCTTGTCGTACATCTTTTGTCTTTGCTCTACTTCAAGTTCATAAGTCTTTAGATTTCCATAGAGCCTATCCAAAGTGAGAATGTCCAAATCATGAGCTTCTCTTACTGCAGTTGTTTTTGGATCCCAGCTTGGTGGTAGAGCCCTCATGAATTTGGGATCCCAGCTTGGTGGGAGAGCCCTCATGAATTTGGTATTAACATCTTCATTTTCATAGGACTTTCCAAGTATTTTCAAATCATTGAGCAAAGCAATGAATCTATCATAAACTGATGTTATTGATTCACTAAGCTTTGCTTGAAAGAATTCATATTGTTGTGTTAACAATGACCTTTTATTCTTTCTTACTTGGTCTGTTCCCTCACATAGGACTTTGATGTTGTCCCAGATCTATTTTGATGTTGTGCAGTTGATGATGCTTGTGAACATATTTTTATCCAATCCATTGTAAAGTATGTTCATCACTTTAGCATCCTTCAACACTTGTAACTTGTCTTCATTGGTATAGTCACTTTCTGTAGCAAGTTCAAAGTGTTCAGGAATAATTGTTCCTTCCACAGTTTTTGAAGAAACAAATTTCTTTGGTTGATAGGGACCTTTCTCAATCCTATCAATGTAATCGGGATATGTTGCTCTCAAGTGCATATGCATCTTTTGTTTCCAAATTGGATATTCTTCTCTTTTTAAAACTGGAATTCTAATTCCACCATCACGACTTCCTGCATATGCTACTATGCTGGAGCTGCTTCCTTCATCATTAGCCATCTCTGGATCTTGTTAATTGAAGTATATCAATCAATATGCTCTGATACCAATTGTTGTCCCAGTGAAATAGCCTAGAACTTGTAGAAGGGGGGTTGAATATAAGTTCTTGAAATCTTTTCAAATTCCTGTCCTTCAAAGTAGTATTACTTGCGGAAATTAAAGAACAAGAACAAGAATAAATTTATAAACAATCGCTTTTATTGATTAACAACTTATTACAAATTCTAACAATCACAAGTTGATTGTCAACTTTAGTTTCTATACGATATATATATATATATATATATATATATATATATATATATATACAGCTTCTAACATAACTCTATAAAATTAATTACAACGTCTAAATCTAAATCAAAATTTAGCTTTTAATCCTATTTAAAAAATAATTCTCTCTGCCATTGGAATATGAATATTTTCATTCCATGATGAAAAACTATATCTCTCTCTAGTTAGTTTCCTAATGAGCTTCGTCTTCAATATATCTTCAATGTCCATGTTGAAGATAACTTCTAATTCAAATAGAACTATGTACCACATCAGAGAGTAATTTTACTTTAGTCTCTGACTACTTCAACCTTAGTCTCTAATCAACTGTTTAGTCTCTGACAACTTAAGCTTAGTCTCCGATGCTTTAATCTTAGTCTCCGATGGTTTACACTTAGTCTCTGATGACTTAAGATTAGTCTTCGATGCTTTAAGCCATAATCTCCAATAGACCAAACACAATCTCTAACTTGTTGAAATCTCTAATGCAGTTATGGTAGTCTCTTATAATACAAATTAACTTACTCTCATATAAAAACAAATTACATAAATCAAAGAGTAAACTACCAGCTACAAAAATTCAAATGTTATAAACTAGCACTAACTATGCATTTGCATATCTAAGCATTCTAAGTACATTCATCATCAAATGTTATAAAACCTAACACTGTCTGACTGTAATGTAAAAATAGGCAAGTATAACCTTCCTGCAAATTCAATACCCTTCCCATTGGGGGAGTTCAACATGATACTAGGCATGGATTGGTTGTACAAGTACCAAGCTAGTATAGACTGTAAGAAGAAGAAGGTTTCCTTATGAACACCTTCAAACAATAAAGTGTTATTCATGGAAGCAAGACTACCAAACCATCTCACTTCCTTACCATGATAATAGTTAAAAGAATGATACGTAAGGTATGTGAAGCATTCTTAGCTTATGTACATGATGCCAAGAAGGAAGCACCGAGGTTAGAAAATATTCTCATTATGAGGGAATTCAGAGAAGTATTGCTAGAAGAGATGTCGGGATTACCTCTAGACAGACAAGTGGAGTTTGGGATCGAGCTAGTACTAGGGACTGCTTGATTTCCAAGGCTCCATACAGGATGGCCTCTTCAGAGTTGAAAGAACTTATGGTACAATCACAAGAATTATTAGACTGAGGATTCATTAGATTGAGAATCTCAGCGTGGGGAGCGCCTGTGCTATTTGTCAAGAAAATGGATGGATCGATAAGATTGTGCATCGACTACCGAGAATTGAATAAAGCGATGGTAAAGAATCAATATCCACTATCGAGGATTGACAACTTGTTTGATCAACTCAAGGATGAAAAATACTTTTTGAAGATCGACTTGAGGTCGGGATATCATCAACTGAAGATCAAAGCTAGATACATCTCAAAGTTGGTATATAGGACCCGATATGGCCATTACAAATTCCTGTTAATGCCATTCGGACTCATTAATGCCCCAACTGCCTTCATGGACCTGACGAGCAAAGTTTTCAAACCACAACTGGATAAGTTCATCATCGTATTCATTGATGACATTCTCATCTACTCCAAGACGGAAGGTGAACATGCCGAACATTTAAGGATGGCATTTGAGACGCTGAAATAGGAGAAACTCTGTGCTAAATTCTCGAAGTACAAATTCTGGCTTAGAGAGGTGAAATTTTTGGGCCACGTGATCAACAAGCATGGCATGTCAGTGGACCTCACGAAGATTGAAGCCATCACCCATTAGCCACAACAGAAGACTCCTACCGAAGTACAGAGCTTCTTGGGATTAGCTAGTTACTACCGCATATTCATCCAAGGTTTTTCAAAATTGGCTATTCCATTGACGAATCTGATAAGAAAGACGGTGAAGTATGCATGGACTTCAGAGTGTGAAAAGAGCTTCCACAAGCTAAAGAAAATGTTGACTACTACATCGGTGTTGAGCTTATTGGATGACAGAGGGAATAAGAAGATGTTGACTACTACACTAGTGTTGAACTTACCGTATGACAAAGGGGATTTCATCATCTACAGCGAAGCTTCACTGAATGGATTAGGAGCCGCCCTGATGCAACACGACAAAGTCATCACCTACGCATCTCGACAATTGAAGGACTGCGAGAAACGTATCTAGCTCATGACATGGAGTTAGCTGCTATTGTTTTTTTCTTAAAGATTTGGAGGCATTACCTGTACAAAGAAAAATCTGAAATCTATACCGACCATAAGAGCCTGAAGTACATCTTCACACAGAAGGAGCTGAACATGAGACGAAGGCAATGATTGGAATTGATCAAGGACTACGATTGCTTAATCAGCTATCACCCTGGTAAGGTAAATGTAGTAGCTAATGCCCTGAGTAGACGAGATAGATCAAACGTGATGACAGTTCAGGAAGAGGTAAGGATAGACTTGGAAAGATTACAACCGAACATTATCACAATAAGGCAGAGACAGGAAATAGAAGAAAAAGTTAGAGCGAGACGACAATTATTAGACATAATCAAGGGAGCTCAAGAGGATTTCGCAGAAGAAAGATAGAAGCTAGTCAAAGGAGAAGATGGGAAATGTCAAATCTATGACGACGGTTTGATGAGATTTGAGGATAGAGTAGGGATTCTAGAATAAATGGAGTTAAGGAGAGAATTACTACAAGAGGCTCACAATTTCAAATTCGTTGTACATCCAGGAGGGACAAAGATGTATCAAGACCTGAAGCAGAATTTTTGGTGGCCAAATATGAAGAGAGAGATAGCTGAATGGGTTAGTACGTGTCTCACTTTTCAAAGGGTCAAAGTTGAACATCAGAAACCGAGTGTACTATTACAATTGGAAATCCTAGAATAGAAATGAGAATACATCACAATGGACTTCGTAGTTGGACTACCGACAATACTGAAGGGAGCTAACGCAATATGGGTAATAGTGGATAGATTAACCAAGTCTGCTCACTTTTTGCTCATCAAAGATAACTACAAGATGGATCAGTTAGTCAAGCTGTATGTAAAGGAGATTTTTTGTGACGACCCAGATTTTTTTTTTAATAGTAATAAAATAGGATTAATTCCTATAAGGTATGAATTTTAAATGCTTGAGTTTTATGTCAATGTGATGTCCAAAATTCAATGATCTCAATTCCTTTGCAAAAACCATCAAAGGGATTTGAATACATTAATCTCAAAATCTTATATAAGATTAATTTAATCAAGCAAAAACGAAGATTAATTTAATGAACAAAGATATTATCGAGCTTACTTGAGAAGGAGACTGTTGCGGGTAATCAGAGGATTACGTGTGTTGTTGTTGGATTAATAAGTTGTTTGAGTGTCATCAGCTGATGAAGATCAAGCTACATGTATGACAACAGTTGTTTGGTATTATACCAACTATTAAAGTGATATGATGAGCAATCGCTACACTGGCCAAGCTGGTCAATCACGTCACCCCATGGACATATTCTAGCCAAGGTTGAGAATTATTCTTCAAAATGATCCAACTGCTCTAATTGATTTACGAACAATATAAATACATCATCTGAGGTATAATCCTAACCTCACTTCCAAAAATTCTCTCTACCCGACACCCACATAAATTTCATTCTTCCTTTTCAAGAGCAGGGCAAGAAAACTCAAATCCTTCTATAAAGCTCTTAATTCCTTCCTTATAGACAAAGAGGTAAGAGTTTTACACCAATTGTATACTCTACTCTATTTTTCTTTCTTGCATAGCATTTAGAAGTACTAGTCGTGCGTACTAAGAAAAGAATAAATTTTCAAAAGCAACAGTAACATCCCCTGATGACTATCCCCTGATAGAGGAGTATCCCCTAATGACTATCCCCTGACGGAGAGTTTATCCCCTGACGGGTAGTTTATTCCCTGACAGGCAAATTTATCCCCTGATGGTAAATATCCACTGATGAGTAAATCATCCCCTGACGAGTAGCTCGTCCCCTGATGGCCAAGTAAGTCATTCCTTGATGACCAAGGATCATCCCTTGATGATCAGAGATCATCCCCTGATGACCGAAAATTTATCCCCTGACGGATGTAACAGTCTGAAAAAAATCCCTCAGGCTTGTTTAAATTAAAAGTCTCAATTTCCAACACACCAAATGATTAAATTAAGACATCAAAGAGATAGAAAATGCACGGACATCGCAGACATCACATTTGTACATATTCATTTATATTCAAGCATAGACTCTCATGCTAAGCAAACATATATATGTTTTACAGAAGTTTTTCACCTAGCATGTGAATTAAGTTAGCTCAGCTAAGGACAAAGGCTAGTATATTCTCATTCTTATGCTTATTTCAGCGCATGATCAATTGATTTGACATGCGTACAAGGTTATGACTTTTATGTCTTGATTTCTTTGTGAATTAGAATGCTATGCTTTAATTTTTGCTAGTATGATATGAATGAAAGTACATGGATATAACTAAGTTTTGATTTGTCAGTTATTTTTCAATCTTATATCTATGTGAATGTATGAGTATGTTTTCAGTTGAGAAAATACTTATATTAGTCTTGAGAGGGTAAGATGGTTATCTTACGTAGCTACGAACCTCCTTTGAGCTAAATAAGACAATTGAGCAAGTCCTTATGTTAGTCTTAAAAGGAAGGATGTCATACGTAGTTCACGAGAACCTCATTTAAGCTAAATAAGACTTGCAAGATAGTTAAAGGAGGAAGGAAGAGTTCGAAACCTCAAAGTCAAAGATATTTTTCTAAAGTGCTAGAGGTTTTGACAATTGAATCCATCATACCTCACAAATAGCTTGAACCCTTGTTGTGCTTGAAACCCACCATACATGATTATATGCTTGTTGAGCGTAAATCGCTCATCCTTGTTGTTGTTAAATGTTTTATAGGTGACAAAGGTAAGATATGTGTGCATAAGGATAGGATGAGTTAACTATGCGTAATGATGAGGAAAACCAGAGGACGAAGATGTAAGAGCACAATTGAAGTGTTAAGACCTACAGGTCACAACTTCATGTAAGGATGATGATGAAAACTATTGTAATAGCTTCATTTCCACTGCAAGATTTGTACTCTGAATATTTGTAAGAATTTACTAATAATATTTAGTATATTGGTGTTGTATGGATATGTTGTTGACTGCTCCCTTCTTCTGACCGCGCTCGAGTCTCTTGTGGGATTTTTGGGGCCGCCACATTTTCAACTGACATGGATTAGCAATCTCGATTGTGTCAGATCATGACTCGCACTTCACATCCAGATTTTGGCGTAGTTTTCAAGATTATTTAGGGATAGGATTGGACATGAGTACTGCATTCCACCCGCAGACCGATGGACAATCTGAAAGGACGATTCAAACTTTAAAAGATATGTTGAGGGCGTGTTCATTAGACTTCAGTGGTAATTGGGATGAACATCTACCACTCATCGAATTCGCCTACAACAATAGTTTTCATGCAAGTATCGGTATTACCCCGTTCGAAGTTCTATAAGGTAGGAAATGCAGAACACCGTTGTGACGACCCCAGAATCCCTCACTGGATCAGGGCTTCGTCAAGAGAAGGAAAAGATAACCACACATCCATTCATATAATAATTACTGAAAGAAACAATATTAAAGAGTTATTACAACCCAAAATATTACATTGTCAGCGAAAGCTATTCTGTTTCTATACTATAATTCCAAACATCACTTTTCAGATCATCTTCCTTTCTTCCCTCCTTATTGGAATTACAAAGGCTAGCCAACCTCAGTAACCGATCATTTTTGCCTTTCCCTTGTCCGAGGGCTCAACCTTTACATTCTGTCCTGCAAGGCATTAAAATTCAACAAGAATGGGCTCAGAGACTAAAATTATAGCTTGTTTTTGCTACCATGGAAGGCTTATCATGAACAAACTCAGCCTAGGAGGTCTCATGAGAATGCAGAAGAATATAAACTTAGCATAAATCTTTGATACTATGCATGAAAGAAACTGAGTAGGGTACCAGATTCTTACCTTTTCGTTCTTAAGGGTGAGATCAAAGCTGGTCTAAGAATAATTTTTCCGAAAGAAGAACTTGGAAAGTTTTGGATATGATAAGTTTAAACGAAACTCTGAAAAGAGAAATTTTGGTTAAGGAATTAAAATTTCATCTTGAATGAGGTATTTATAGAGTTCAAGAACAGTAAACTAAGGTTACGCATTGGAATAAAACGATTGGTTAATTTGGACGGTAAAACGGCTGTTCATCATGACTTCTTGACAGCAAACAGCTGCTGTCCTACATGCATGAAAACTTAGCCACCTAAACAGTTTTTAATCAAACACGTAATCACCAATGTTACGTAACCCTCTCCTTTTCCTCTATGCTGTTCAATATAATCTTATATGGGATTTGCTAATCCCCTTTTTGATGCCTTTTTAAGGAACTTAACCTCATCATCATGGATATCACATCATCATAAAAATTTTCATTGTAGATATGAATTTATCATTCATACTTAAAAAGGCTAACTCTATGCAAAAATAATATAATAACACAAAATAAAATTATTTCTTATTGTAAAATACATTTAGAATTTTTGGGTTCTCACATCCTTCCCCCCTTAAAAGAAGTTTCGTCTGCGAAACTTAACTATGAAATAAATGGGGGTACTTGTCAATCATAGCACTTTCAAGCTCCCAAGTAGCTTCTTCTATACTATGGTTCCTCCATAACACTTTTACAGAAGGAATTTCTTTATTCCTAAGAATTTTAACTTGTCGATCCAAAATTTGAATTGGAACCTCTTTATAATTTAGATCCGATTGCAGCTCTATCGGTTGATAATCAATCACTCCTCCATGGTCTGCCTTGTAAGGACGTAACACAGATATATGGAATACATCATGAATGTGGCCCAAAGTCGGTGGTAGTGCTAGTTGATAGGCCACTTCTCCAATCTTCCTCACTACTTCGAAAGGTCCTACATAATGGGGACTCAACTTTCCTTTCTTACCAAAATGCATTACGCCCTTCTAGGGTGATACTTTCAATAGTGCATAACTTCTAACTTCCAAAATTTGATCCTTCCTATGTTGATCAGCATATTGTTTCTGTTGCTCTTGAGCTGCTTTCATTCTCATTCTGATCATCCTAATTGCCTCCTCAGTTTGTTGAACTATCTCTGGTCCAATTAGCTTCCTTTCTCCTACTTCGTTCCAGTAAAGTGGAGTTCTTCATTTTCTACCATACAATGCTTCAAAGGGGGCCATGCCAATGCTAGCATGATAACTATTATTGTACGCAAATTCGATTAGTGGCAAATGGTTGTCCCAATGACCTTTGAAATCGAGAACACAAGCTCGTAGCATATCTTCTAGTGTCTGAATCGTACGTTCAGATTGACCATCTGTCTGGGGGTGATAGGTTGTGCTCATATCTAGTCTTGTTCCCAGATAGTCTTGGAAGCTTTTCCAAAATCTTGAGGTAAACCTCGGATCCTGATTAGAGACGATGGAGACTGGCACTCCATGTCGACTCACAATTTCTTTAACATATAACCTTACCATTTGATCCATCTTGTATATGTACTTGATGGCCAAAAAGTGTGCTGATTTGGTCAGTCTATCGACTATGACCCAAATGGCATTCATCCCTCCAAGAGTGGTTGGTAATCCAACTATGATGTCCATTGTGACAAATTCCTATTTCCATTCGGGGATTTCCAATGGTTGAAGTAGTCCACTTGGTTTTTGATGTTCTGCTTTAACCCTCTGACATGTTAACCATCTACTTACCCATTCAGCCATTTCTTTCTTCATGTTGGGCCTCCAAAAGCTTTGTTTCAAGTCTTGGTACATTTTCGTGCTTCCTGGATGAATAGAAAACTTTAAGTTATGAGCTTTGTGCAACAGTTCGTGTTTTAATTCAGCCTTTGCAGGAATCCACACCCGACCTTCATATCGCAGCAATCCATCACTATGCATGCGATATCTGCCTTTATCTCCCTTAATTAATCTATCCCTTTCTTTGCAATGCTCTCCTTGTGTGATTTTAATGAGGTCGTGCAATTGAGGCCGAACTCGAATTTCTTCTTCCATATCTATCTTCTGAGCAGTGGTAAGGGGATGAAGTTGCAAGCGTTCAAATTCTTTTCTGATCTCCTCTTGAATGGTCATTACATTCAGTCTTTCACAATGACTGAGCGCATCAGCAACTACATTTGCTTTTCCGGGATGGTAGTTGATAGAACAGTCATAGTCTTGAATCAACTCTAACCAACGCCTTTGTCGCATGTTGAGTTCTTTTTGCGTGAATATATACTTTAAACTTTTGTGATCCGTATATATCTCACACTTCTCACCGTAAAGGTAATGTCTCCAAATCTTCAATGCATGAACGATAGCTGCCAATTCTATGTCATGCGTAGGATATCGTTTCTCGCAATCTTTTAGTTGTCTTGATGTATAAGCAATCACCTTGCCATGCTGCATCAAAACTGCTCCAAGTCCTTGTTTTGACACATCACTGTAAATAATGAATTCTCCCTTGTCATCTAGTAATGTCAGAATAGTGGCTATAGTCAACCTTGTCTTTAATTCCTGAAAGCTCTTCTCACAGTCCGGGGTCCAAACAAATTTTGTAGCCTTTCTTGTCAAGTTTGTCAAAGGTACAACTAATTTTGAAAAATCTTTAACGAATCTTCTGTAATAGCCTGCCAAACCTAAAACACTCTTTACTTCAGTCGGGTTTGTGGGTCGAGGCCATTTCGTGATTGCTTCTATCTTATTGGGGTCCACTGCAATACCAGTTTCATTGATCACATGACCAAGAAACTTTACTTCCTTTAGCCAAAATTCACATTTGGAGAATTTGGCATATAACTGCTCCTTTCTTAGAATTTCCAGCGTTATCCTTAGATATTCTTCATGCTCTTTTGTCGTCTTTGAATAGATAAGAATGTCATCAATGAAAACGATAATGAACTTATCCAAGAATGGTTTGAAGACACGATTCATTAAGTCCATGAAGGCTGCTGGTGCATTTGTCAGTCCAAATGGCATCACCAAAAACTCGTAGTGACCATAGCGAGTTCAAAATGCTGTCTTTGATATGTCCCCTTCTTTGATCTTCAATTGGTGGTATCCTGAGCATAGATCAATTTTCGAGAAGTACCTTCCTCCTTTAAGTTGATCAAATAGATCGTCTATCCTCGGCAGGGGGTACTTATTCTTGATCGTGACCTTATTCAGTTCCCGATAATCAATGCAAAGTCTCATCGATCCATCTTTCTTTCGAACAAATAACACTGGTGCTCCCCATGGTGAAACACTTGGTCTGATCAATCCTCGTTCTAAGAGTTCTTGCAACTGTATCATCAGCTCCTTTAATTCGGATGGTGCCATTCGATACGGGGCCTTGGATATTGGCGCGGTACCGGGGATCAAGTTAATTTCAAAATCCACTTCTCTATCTAGGGGTAGTCCAGGTAACTCTTCTGGAAATACGTCCACAAACTCCCTTACCACAAGAACATCCTCAATCTTACTTTCATTCTTGTTGACATCGTGCACATAAGCTAAGAAGACTTTGCAACCTTTGCGAATCATCTTCTTTGTCTGGATCATGGTCAAGAACGGCGAGGATTTCTCCATTTTAGTGCCATGGAACCAAACATTCGCCTTCTGGGGAGATCGTAAGACAACTTTCTTCTTCTTACAATCAATATTGGCCTGATATTTGAATAACCAATCCATTCCCAATATTACGTCGAATTCTCCCAAAGGAAAAGGGATAAGATTAGCAAGAAACTCATGTTGATCTATCTTCAAAGTACAGTTAAGGTAAATGTGAGAAACACTTATCACCTCACGATTGGCAACTACTACATCTAAAGGCTTCGGTAATAGTTCAGGCCGAGTTAACATGTTCCTAGCTAACTGTTTAGATATAAAACTTCGAGTAGCACCCGAATCAAACAACACATGAGCATGTAAGGAGTTCACTAGAAGTGTACCTGTAACAACATCATCGAAAGCCACAGCATCTTGCACGGTCATATTATAAGTCCTTGCTTGTGGTCGTACTGGTGTAGTGTTGGCTCCCGTCAGCATTGGTTTGCCACCTTTCCTTTGAGGGCAATTGGGGGAGATGTGTCCTTCCATTCCGCACGTGAAACATGTCCTTACTACGGCCAACGGTCTGTTATTTTGCTGAGGTTGTTGTGGTCTTCCTTGGAGCGAGGCAGCGGTGGAGTTCAAAGTCGGACAATTTGAGGAAAAGTGCCCCGGTTGGCGACACTTGAAGCAAACATCCTTCCCTTTCAAGCATGGGGTTGTGTCATGGTTCTTTCCACAGTTTGCACACACAGTAGCCTTCTTTGTAATGATATCAGATGATTGCTCCCTCCACTTCCTCTTTCCACTATTGCTTCTCTCGTCCTTCTTTACACTTACACCACCAAGGTTCTGATGGCTTCCTTTATCATCTCCCTTCCTCCTATCTCCCTTCTTATTTTCCCGATTGAAATCATATACTGTCTTGTTACTCCATTCCGCAATTCTTGCTTTCTCCACAACTGCATCAAAGTTTCTTAGTTGAAAAATTGCTACCTGCATCAAAATCCAAGGATTCAATCCTTGCTCGAATCTTTGGGCCTTTCTCTCTTCCTCACTTACCTGGTGAGGAGCATACCTCATCAGTTCATTAAACTTTGCCTCATACTCGTCCACTGTCATGGACCCTTGCTTCAAATTTAGGAACCTTAGTTCCATTGCATTAGAGACACTAGGGGGTAAAATTTCTCCCTGAACCTTTGGGTGAACAGTTCCCAGGTTATTACGGTGTTTGTGTTCCTTGTAACTTCCCTTTTTGTTAACTCCATTCTCTTGGCACCTTTCCACCAGTGATTGGCTTCCTCTTTCAGCATGAAAGCCGCATACTTAGTTTTGCAATCTTCTGGCACATCTACTAAGTCGAAAGCTTTTTCAATCTCTTCCAACCAATATTGTGCTACAGTAGGTCCTCCCTTACCATCAAAAGTTGGCGGGTTGATGCTTGTGAATTCTCGGATACATAGCCCACGGGTAACAGGCCTTGGGGCCGGAGGTGGTGGCGGCGCTGGCTGGTTCACTGCTACAGCTTCACGAATAATCTGAAGAAATTGAGCTAGCGGGTTGTCGGTTGCATTCCCTGTAGCATTGTTGTTGGCAGAATTGTTGTCATTAACAGGGATCGGTGGTGGAACATGTGGGGTATTGCGATTCATCCCAACAACTTCCTCTGAGCTGTCATCCTCTACAACCACTTTATCAGCATTACCAGCTTGGTTTTCTCTTTCTAAATTTTCCAAATTTTCAGACCTTGACAGGTTATTATGGAGATTACTTCTCTCGGGTCTTCCTGGTCTCCTTCCTCTAACCATAATCTAATATAATATACGCAAAAAGTTAAACATCCTTCACGAAACATTCCATTTTTATATGGCTCAAGAATTTATAACTCAATAAGGTGAAGAGCATTAAGCAACACATAAGCATTTAGATATGTCAAAATATTTATCATTCATGTACATAGAAGTCTGTCATAAACATCGTTCTCTAACATTCTTTAAACAAACCACACATAGGTCAAAATACATTTGAATACATCTGAGATAGTCGCAACTATCCCAAGTAAAGTTCAAAACACACACAAAATAACCTTCGTCTAAATTTTACATCCACTTCTATAACTAATCCTCCTCATCTTCCGTGTCCAAAGATCCTTCACGTTCCGCCTCCCTTTCCCAATGTCGAGACTGTATACGTGTCTCCTTGATGCGGCGCGCACAGTGGTTGCTTATTTGTTCGAAACGCGTCACCGTGGGATTAGCTGCTGCTGCTGCTACCATCTGTGTATGCATCTCTAATGTCAGCCGATGGTACAAGCTCTAAGTCAACCAAAAAGAAGATTGCCATGCTGATGCTGTTGTGCGAAACCTAGTAATAGTGGCAGCTTGTCGTCAAACTGTCATGGTGCGAGCTACCAAACGATAATGAACTTCTATGTCATAACTACGTACCATTTCGTCATGGGATGGCACTGCTGCCTGTGGTGGGGGACGAAACAGGCCCTGGAGTATCACATTTCATCTGAGGAATATCTTGTGTCACAATATGGTTGCGATCAAAACGTTGGCGTATTGTGCTTTTCCGTACTGTGTGGCGAATGCGCGGCCCGCGGCGAACAGTGGAAGGTCCGGCCTCCTGCATTGGCTTCATGACGAGGCTAGGGCCTTCATGTACTAGTGATGGTGGATGTTCGTCCAATGATGTAGGGGTGAACAGTGGAGACTCCACACTAGGCTCCTCTTCCTCTTCAAATGAAAAGTTAGAAATTGGGAGATTTATTCTAGGAGAACGTGCAGGGGATCTAGAACGACCTCTGGTCATCTACATGAAACAATCCAAGTCAATAAGTCTGGACTTCTTAATAAACAACGCATACAGCAATATATCTATGAGGTGGTGCCTGCATTTCAGTCTTATCTTCCCTTAGCAGTTTCTACCCTTAAGGTGTTCCGCAACCCTTGTGTCCAACATAAGTCTTAATCCTCGGCCCATTAACCTATTCTAGTACTTCAACTCTAGCATCAAATTCTTAAATTTCTCTACTGGAGTAATTCTAGGACATACCGCAGTACTCCCTACTCCTGGATGTGGTTTACGGACAGTGTTTCCTTACGAATCACTTCTGGCCGTAACTGGGCTCTGATACCAACTGTGACGACCCCAGAATCCCTCACTGGATCAGGGCTTCGTCAGGAGAAGGAAAAGATAACCACATATCCATTCATATAATAATTACTGAAAGAAACGATATTAAAGAGTTATTACAACCCAAAATATTACATTGTCAGCGAAAGCTATTCTGTTTCTATACTATAATTCCAAACATCACTTTTCAGATCATCTTCCTTTCTTCCCTTCTTATTGGAATTACAAAGGCTAGCCAACCTCAGTAACCGATCATTTTTGTCTTTCCCTTGTCCGAGGGCTCAACCTTTACATTCTATCCTGCAAGGCATTAAAATTCAACAAGAATGAGCGATTTACGCCCAGCAAGTATATAAATAATTTGGGAAAGCAAATCTGGAATGTTTCAAAGAATTCAATTCTGCTAAGAGGCTTAGTGAATCAATACTAATGACTCAGAAATCTTTAAGGAATCTTTAGGACTACTGATGATAAACAATTGTGTAATCCTTCTTAAAACAAAGCATAACTTCCTTGAAGCAAAAATATCCATCGGGGGCTAAAACCGCTGGATCTGCTAACCATACGGTATACAGCTAGCCTAACTGTGTCCGCATGATCACTCCTTGTGTTAACGTACGTAGTCACATAATATTCCTCTAGGTCAGGTGAAGAACAAATCAGCACCTTTCCTTTCCTCTAGCCATCCATGAGGCATAACCCATTTAAGGGACATAGGATTCTCATTGATTGCATAGATATAATATTGAAAAAAAATAGCTGATATAACAAAGCTTCTTTATATCCATGCACTTTCATTCATATCATGCTAGCAGAAATTAAAGCATAGCATTATGATTCACAAGGAAATTAAATATCATAACTTTGTATGCATGTCGGATCAATTGATCATGCTCTTAACTGAAATAAGCATAAGAGTGATAATATACTTGCCTCGGTCCTTTGCAACAAAGATTCAAATTCAACTTACTGGTGAGTGAAAGATTCTGTAAATTATGCAAGTAATATTTTAATACTTTAATAAGAATTTGTGAAAGAAATTATGTATGTGATGTCCTTAAACTTTTACTGTTTTAAAGAATAACATCATAAAATAATTTTAAGAAAATAATGTTTTATAGTCTTAATAACAGACTATGCATCGAGGAATAATTTTCTCATTAACAAACTCGTCAGGGACTGATATCTTTAGCCATCAGAGACTAGGAATTTCCTTTATCGGAGACTAAGAAATCTCCTTCATCAGAGACTACAGAATTTTCTTCATCAGAGACTACGGAATTTCCTCTGTCGGAGACTAAGAAATCTCCTTCATCAGAGACTATAGAATTTCCTTCATCAGAGACTACGGAATTTTCTCTGTTGGAGACTAAGAAATCTCCTTCATCAGAGACTACAGAATTTCCTTCATCAGAGACTACGGAATTTCCTCTGTCGGAGACTATGGATGACGTCATCAAGGACTGAACTTAGCCTATCGGAGACTAAGGAATGACGTCATCAGGGACTAACAACTCATCAGGGACTGATGACGTCATCTTAATTATATCGAAGACTAAGGGTGACGTCATCCGAGAGTAAATAACTCGTCGGAGACTAATGACATCATCAGGGACTAAACTTTAGCCTGTCAGAGACTAAAGCTGACGTCATCATTAGAGACTAACAACATCTCATCAGAGACTAAAATTATCTCGTCAGAGACTAAGAATATCTCATCAGAGACTAAAAATATCTCATCAGAGACTAAGAATTATCTCGTCAAAGACTAAAATTATCTCGTCAGAGACTAAAATTATAGCTTGTTTTTGCTACCATGGAAGGCTTATCATGAACAAACTCAGCCTAGGAGGTCTCATGAGAATGCAGAAGAATATAAACTTAGCATAAATCTTTGATACTATGCATGAAAGAAACTGAGTAGGGTACCAGATTCTTACCTTTTCGTTCTTAAGGGTGAGATCAAAGCTGGTCTAAGAATAATTTTTCCGAAAGAAGAACTTGGAAATTTATGGAGATGATAAGTTTAAACGAAACTCTGAAAAGAGAAATTTTGGTAAAGGAATTAAAATTTCATCTCGAATGAGGTATTTATAGAGTTCAAGAACAGTAAACTAAGGTTACGCATTGGAATAAAACGATTGGTTAATTTGGACGGTAAAACGGCTGTTCATCATGACTTCTTGACAGCAAACAGTTGCTGTCCTACATGCATGAAAACTTAGCCACCTAAACAGTTTTTAATCAAACACGTAATCACCAATGTTACGTAACCCTCTCCTCTTCCTCCATGCTGTTCAATATAATCTTATATGGGATTTGCTAATCCCCTTTTTGATACCCTTTTAAGGAACTTAACCTCATCATCATGGATATCACATCATCATAAAAATTTTCATTGTAGATATGAATTTATCATTCATACTTAAAAAGGCTAACTCTATGCAAAAATAATATAATAACACAAAATAAAATTATTTCTTATTGTAAAATACATTTAGAATTTTCGGGTTCTCACAATCGTTATATTGGAATTAAGTCGGAGAAAGGAGACTTGAGGGACCAGATATGGTTCAATAGATTGAAGATGCAATCAGAGTCATCCGACAGAGAATGAAAGTCGCACATGACCGACAGAAGTAGTACGCAGATCAACATCGAAAGGATTAAACAATCGAAGTCGGAGGCCATGCATTGCTGAAAATTTTGCCATGGAAGGGTGCTATGCGTTTTGGACAGAAAGGGAAGCTGAGCCTGCTACATAGGACCTTTTGAGATACTCCACCGCATTGGTGAAGTAGCTTACTAGTTGGCACTACACGTAACTTTGGGACATGTACACGATGTTTTTCACATGCTAGTGCTTCGACCTTATAAAGGAGATCACACTGCATTATTGATTACCAACCTATTGAACTTCAACCAGATTTGCGCTACGAAGAGATTTAAGTGCAAATTCTAGATCGAAAAATAAAGATTCTATGGAATAAGGAGATTCTCTCCATGAAAGTACTATGGAGGAATCACAATATTGAAAAAGCAACATGGGAATTAGAAGAGATGATGATGCAAAAGTACCCCTATTTTTTCACTAGCCAAGTTTCGAGGGCGAAACTTATTTTAAAGGGGGGAGGATGTGAGAACCCATAAATTCAAATAAATTGTATAAACATTAAATTTATGTTAGTCATGAAATTTTTGTCTCATTTCAATAACCGATAGATTTTACGATTAAGTATACGTGTAAATCACGCAAATCGACCCATGCACGTCCACTAACAACAAATTGTAAGCAACGTGACTTTATAGTAGTCATGAAACGTTAATCAAGATAAGAATTACATAATCACATTTTTGTCTCACCGGTCCGTGTAAACTTTTCGGTTTATGCAAGGAATCAATGCGTAACCATTAAAATTCAATTAATGGCTAAACAAATCAAGTTAAACACTAATTAAATTCAAAAATTTAGCACTTCCGTATATGAAAAAACAAGGGAATTTTTTTACCAATCTAAGTAAAAATTTTCAAAAACTAATCTAATGGTTAAGAACGAGTTACAAGTTATATAACTATACCATTATAATCAAACCCTAGCCTCCACTTCTATCAATTTTCTTTAGCAAATCCACCAAACAAAATCTGAAATTTTATTTAAGAGCATTTATTGAAGAATTAACATTTTTCTCATTAAAGCCTTAAAGAGGTAACACACTGTCCTTTTATTTTAACATTTATTATTATTTATGTTATTATCATTGTGTAGAATAAATTGTTCACTATCAAATTCATGTATAACACGTGTGTATAACATCAGTAATTTGTGAGATATTGAATTTTAAAGTTTAATCAAAATAAAAATAAAAATTCAAGAACATGAATGCGAACTCAAGAACTCCAAGTTTCAAATCAAATTTTCAGTAAGATACTTTCGTATTTGTCCAAATTGATTAAAGCATTTCATTCCTACTGTTCATGGCTTCTTTTTGTCTCAAACAATTTCTAAAAAATGATCAAGTATAGTACTTGTTCTTCTCAATCGGAGTTTCATAAGGACCCGGAATGAGATTTCAAATTTTTATTAGTGATTTTGTTGTTAAAACATGAAATTGATTACTTGAATGTCCTCATGGATGCCTCGTCCATCAAATTTGTTTTTGTTTCGTCAAGAATGATGGTGTTTCGGGGGTTTTTTAGTTGAATCGAAACTCCATATCGATTTTAATGGAGGCACCACTGACGAGGAGCTCCGACAAATACTCATCCTTCATTTCCTCGTTTTTCGACGACGACAACCCAAAAATTAACACTATCGCCAATGGCAATCATCATGACGACACCATTTCTCCCTAGATTCTCGTGCATACATGTGTACGGAGACGGCTAGCCACGGCTCTGGCGAATGCGGTGCCGGCGGCAGCCTCCCCCCTTGAAACCCTAATAGTTAGTGATGATGTTGTCGAGTTAGGCCGAAACAACTTGGACTTGACCCGTCCGTGACCCAGACTTGACCCAATTCCGACCTAGCCCTTTTCATTTTTTTAAGGCCCAATCCAAATTTAAAAATAAAATAAAATACATATACAATTTAAATGGATAAATGGATAACTTAAGAATAATTGTTTTGACATGTAAATAAACTTATTAAATGATTGAATTTTTTTTCATGATTTAGAAATAAATTAATTAATGAAGAAATAGTCTCTTAATTATCACAATTAAGTGACAAATTATTAAACTTATAAATGATTATTATTATTTAATTGAAAGAATTAAATAATAATTAAAGAAGAAATTCTAAAATTATAATAAATGATTAATTAATCATTTGAGCTAAGAATCATTGAGAAGTAATTATTATTTAATTAAATTAATAAATCAAGAACAATTATTATTTAATTAAAATAATTAAATAATAATTAATGAATAAATTCTAAATGAATATTAAATGATTAATAAATCATTTAAGTTAAAATTAATTACTAAATAAATTACTTGATTGAGAAATAATTATTATTTAATTAAAGAAATTAAATAATAATTTAAGAATAAATTTTTAATAAATGATAAAAGATCTATAAATCTTTTATGTTAAGATTTAATTAAGAAATGATTATTGTTAGATTAGAACAATTAAATAATAATTAATGAATAAAGTTTTGATGAATGATAAATGATTAATAAATTATTTAAGCTAAAATTAATTAATTAATATTAATTAATTAATCTACGACCTCCAACAAATAAATTAAATTATCGAAAGCCTAAGAACGACGTATTATCAATCCAAAAATCTCTTGGACTCTGAATTCGGTTCAACCGAATCCCAATTCAATGAATGACGACTTAATTAGTAAGCCATATACCTGAGAATTTTACAAATACTTCCATATGCATCCTCATGTGTAATTAAGTTGAAATTACTCATGTTAATTAATGTACATGTTTTATAGAGTTATTTTTCTATACAAGTTATTAAATCTAAGATTCACTAAGGACCCAAGGCAAATATATACTCACTTTACCTTTTTTCAATTAATATGTATAATCATTCTTTCAATATACGTAATGTATCCAAGATATTATTATATCAATATTCATGCTACAAATTTCTTCAAAGTTAAGTAACGTACGATCCCTTAATCCGATGTACGTGAAAAATATTATACTAGAATCAAGTATTCTTTGGGCGACTGTTAGCTTATTCAAATTTACTAACATGCCAAAATAAATCTTATACGGATGTCGGAAACTTATTTTCAACCTAAACTTGTAAAGTATATTCGTGTGGGTAATTAAAGGCTAGTGGGATATATTTGCCTGGCACCCCAGACCTAGGATTTATAGGAGATGAAAACTGAGGCATCGGTAATCAAACCCTCGCAAATAAAAGATTTTTGCATTGACTACGTATGTTATCGTAATGAAGTCAGACGGTGGTCAGCCTGATCAACTGATATATTGTTTGATATGGAGTTCCTAAGGGCACGTGCGCCAAACAGATATGGTTATAAGGCGCATGTAAAACTATTCTATATTCTTTTAAGTAAAGGGTTAAATCACTTGCTATCACTCGGAGACCCTAGAAGATATATTTCTCCAAATTATCAAGAGGTGTTGGCATTGTTTCCGCCCAACTCCATAAACACTTAAGCCCTATAAATTATCTATATTTTAAGATTCACCTAATGCATGACTATATACTTGCGAGCGTAAATCGTTCACTTTACTATTATTAAATGTTTTACGGGATATGCCGAGAAGGTCGAGCCGTCCGATAAAGTTAAGGCGAAAATGACCTGATGAACGTTTTCTAGTCGCCCTCCTTTGGATGACATTTAGAGGAAGAGTGAAGCGTGATACTATTATTGAAATGTTTAGATTGTAAAATCTGTGTAAATCCCTTTTAATTTGACGATTTTTAATTGAACTGGTGGAGTAGTTGATGCGGTTTTGACTTACAAATTATTGAACCGGTAATGGTTCAATGACAATTTTAGTTTTACTGTCAAATTATTGGTGCACCGAACCGTATTGAACCTATATTTTAAATTTATATAATAACTTTTATTAAATAATAGTTTATGTTATCTTAACTTTGATTTTATACTTTATAAATACTTAAATTTACTTTATATTAATTTTATTATCAATAAAATTTATTTATTATAGTATACTTATGTGTCATTTTATAAAGTATACCTTCGATATATATTATATTATTTTCTCAACGAAATTTAGTGCTGTACGGGTTGAATCGGTGCAATTTTAATTAAAAAATATTTTTAATCAGTACTAATTTGATGCGATTTTGATACAAAATATTTTACAATTAATTCCTATCTGAATTATGTCATATACTACACCAAACAATACTATTGACGTCCGTAATGGGCAATAGTGATTTCTGTGTTTTTCAATACTGTTTTTTGGATTAAATCGGCTTGTTCTATGCTATTTCATGATTATTTTTTAATTTAATAACAAATCGCTACAGTGAAAAAAGCTGCGCTAGAAAGTGAATGATTGTAACAAGGGTGCTTTATCTTTCCTAATGTTCAATTCCCTCGCTAAGCAAAGGAGCCATAGAACGGAACCTTTAACTTTTGACGGGAGTAAGGCATTCCCGAACAGACGCTAAAACCTTGGCTTAGGTCTCGTACTTGTGTCCTACTAGAAAGTTGTTATGGCTGCGATGCAATTGGGGGCTTCCATCTTCTCACCTCCATCTCTCTGCACTTCTCAATCCTTGAAAATAAATAGACCCCATTTTCTCATTTCACCCACTACCAACAACCCTTTCTCACAATCAACATTATCCTCAACACACCAAAGAAAATTGCTCTGTAAACCTCCTTCTGGCAAATATGTCAGAGAAGACTACCTTGTGGTACGTATGAATGTACACCCATATGTTTATAATATATTGATTCTTTGTTTCTTGAGTCAACTACCCTTTTGGTATGAGGATTGTTTCTTCATTATATTGAATCTTATATTTTATATTTATACGGATAATGAGTTGTGAAGTTGAAAGTTGGGTTAATGAAAAATTACGAAAACTAACGATTTTCATGATTGTTTCACTTTTTAATTGGGACTTTTTATGTGACTGGGAAGTACTTCATGTATTCAAATTCAAGAATCAAGATGAACTATTTCTGTTAAAATTTGAGAAATTAGCAATCAGACCCAAAATCATGTCATCCCTGAATAATCCTTTCCTATGAATAGTAAAAACCAGAAATGAATTATAGGCTAGTTATCTTGTAGAAGTTCAGTTTCTTATATATTTAAGGGCTGTATTTCTTTATGCTAGTTTTAGATATTGAGGTTCTTACAAGGCTTCCTTGTTGCTTTGGTTTTCCAGAAAAAGTTATCTGCACAGGAAATTCAGGAACTAGTAAAGGGAGAGAGAAAGGTGCCACTGGTAATTGATTTCTACGCTACATGGTGTGGACCTTGTATATTGATGGCTCAAGAACTTGAAATGGTATGATTAGAATTTACTTGGAACTGTCTCTAGCGATTTATTTCCTTTAACAGTCTAAGATATTTGATTTATTAGTCTTTTTGGTGAAGGGAACGTAGTTAATGCCTTAAAAACACCGAGAATTGTGTATAACATATGGGCCTTCCCAATTAGGCAGATGACTGTGTAAGATTATCTGCTTTAACTTGGTGATAACCTCAGATGTTAAAAAAATATTTTATCTTATTTTATTTTTCATTACATTGTGGTATTTACATGGAAAATAGTCTTTGTACATTATAGCTATAGTGTATTGAAAATATGGTTGACCTCGGAGAAAGCAATTCATTGTTATAATTGCCTCTGTTATTTTCCTGGGCTTTTGAAGGAAAGTTCTCATATTTCTTCCCTGCCATATGTAAAAATTATAGCTGCTAGCACTGTCTTCTAAAGTTCTCCAATTATAATATTTCATTCTGATGTTACAAAGTTTAATTGGTTATGCCATTGAGCAGCGTATAGATATATATAGCAAGCAGCTTTTGAAGTGTCCTAGCTTCTGTAACTTCTTACTCAGAAAGCTATTGGCATATTAATGACAGGTTATGAGATGATGGATGATGACTAGAAATGTGGTTGTTTTCGTATTTAGTTTTCTTGCGCAATTTCAGTGAGCGGTAGGAGGTTATGGTTTAGATATATCCCATAGTTGTCTGGTCTTTCTCAACAGGAAGGGTTGCTCAGAGAATGGATACGGGTGCAAAGAACACTTGAACTGTATAGCGCATGTAAGTTTCCAGAACAAAATTCGGAATGATGGTATGAGCATTGTTCAACACGGACAAATAAGAATTTTGTGGTAACCATTACCAGAAAAGCTTCACGCAAGACATCTTAAAACTCGAGTAAGCAAAGCAAAAATTACAGAAGCATCTCGAAAGATAACTAATAACTTCAGTACATCAGTATTGTCAAAGTCTCCCATAACTAATAACAGCATGTATGAGAAGTATATTGCTAATTAAATGGGATCAAAAACATAATTTTACTGGAGATGTAGTGAAAAAGTACTTGCAAAAAAGTTTAGGTATGCAAACAAGTAAGTAACCTTTCTTGAATCATTAATAAAACAGAAATCCCACTATTGAGTGAAATATGTAAATGTATCAATTTCAACCAAGTTGGACACGATAGAAGCTTCATAAAATATATACATCACAATTCACCATAAAGAACGAAGAAAAATAATTCCCCTGTAAAAGAGGAAGTATGGTCTCAAAGTACATAATGGTAGCATAAGTCTAGAGCATTTTATCATGCTTCCTCCCTCTAGAACCTTTGGATCAGTATTAGTACAAGCCATATACAATAAGACATAATTATACTCCAGCATGACAGATTTTGAGTTTCAATTCTTGGAAAACAGGACAATGCAAATATAACTGAACGTGTTTCATCAAATTGATTACATATAAGGAAAATATATTGAGAAAGAGACTTGTGAGATCTGTGCACCACTGCACCTAATTAAGATATGTTACTAGTAAATTAGCATAAGCTTGTAACCGGTTTAAACACAATGGTGGTGTTTGAGCTGGTGCTGAAATTGATTTTCATAAGCCATTTTCAGTTAAAAACTTTCACTTCTGGCGGATACCTTGACTGGCTTAGCACCTTTCTGAGTGGGGGTGAGGCAATTGGAAAGTGAAACTAGTCTTGGTTGAAAACACTCATGCTCATGGGTGCAAAATTAGTTGGCTATGACTAGACATGTTGCCGACTCTTGGGATGTTATGGGAGATTCCGTCACGATGGAGTCACTACATTCTTTGGGTTGTCTATTCAAGGCAAAGCAGGAAGATAATTGAACTGGTAAACAAGGCTGAGCGCTTTATCAAGTGTTGCTCCAGGAGGGGTAGGCTTAGTAAACCAGATTTCTCTACTAATGCTTGGGACAGAACTGACAAGGAACATTTGCCTCGTCATGAGAGAAGACTAAAATTAATAGGAACAAAAAAAAAAAAGAAAGATTTGTAGCATTAGAACGAATAGGGAAAAGTAATTCCTACAAAAAAAGTCTTATCAGTAGAAGCTCCTGTAAATCCATACTGAATTCAACAATATATTTACTAATACAAGTTTCTTATCATGAGATTGTTAAAAGTCAGATCTCCAAAATGTTCTCATTAAAATGAGCAAAATAATAGAAAAACGGAAACCTTACATGGAGTAAATATGTGGAAAAGATTATCGAAAGTCTTGGAACCTGAACTTGGCCCAGCCAAGTATCTTCACCTGCTACAATGCCTTATCAGATCTTCATATCTTGAGTGAGGTCCAAAAGAGGTAGAATCTAGGGGGACCAAACTCCCTTGAGTAACTTAAGCCTCCTATTCTGCATTTGGTTGGTTCGAATGGAATGAAGTGTATATTTATAGTATTTGTTTGATCATATATGTGTAAAATTCGTTCCATGTTTCATTCCGTTTCACAAAATTAGTCTAATCCTAGCCTCCTACCTAGGCTACAACCAAGGTTTTTTACATACTCCATTTCTCATTTCCAAGCTTCCTCATTTTCTATTATTCTGTCCTTCGAGCTCTATCTTTTTTTCCTCTTCATCCATTCCATAACCATGTAATTGTGTTCCAATCAAGCAAATGCAATATTAGTGATGCACTAGGGAGCACTACACTATCCGGAAACCAATGAGTCAACGTCTCATGGGTCTGACATGGACACACATTGACACGCTCCAGACACGTGTTTGACAATTATATTTCCTTTATTAAAGTTTTGTTAAAGCTTGGGCAAGTCTGGATACGTTGGGATACAAAGGAGACATGCTGAAAGACACTTTTCGACACTTTTCCATAACCATAATTGTGGCGGCCCCAAAAATCCCATATCGGATTTCGGGCATCGTCAATAATTGACAAAAGAAAATTAATAACATCCAAGCGTGCATATCATTAAAGAAGAGAAATAAATAGTAATCTCTGTTACAATATCCCAAAAATAAATGTCTAACAGCGGAAGTCTATGAGGGGCCCACACGGGCCTTACAATCTAAACATTTCAATAATTGCCTCACACTTCACTCTTCTCCTGGATGCCATCCATAAGAGGGCGATCTGGAAACGTTTATCATGCCATTCTCGCCTTTCTTTTATCAGACTGCTCGACCTTCTCGCCATATCACTTCACTCTTCTCCTGGATGCCATCCATAAGAGGGCGATCTGGAAACGTTTATCATGCCATTCTCGCCTTGCTTTTATCAGACGGCTCGACCTTCTCGCCATATCCTGAAAAAAAAAATTTGATAATAACAAAGCGATTTATGCTTTCAAGTATATAATCAGTATTGGGGGACCTTTGAAAGATCAATAATTTATTGGGTTTAAGTGTTTATGAGGTTGGACGGAAAGAATATCAATACCTCTTAATAACTTGGAGGAAAAATAGATTTTCAGGGTCCTCGAGTGATAACGAGGGATTTGATCCTTTACTTGAAAGAATAAAGAATAATTTCACATGCACCTTATAACCATGTACATTTCGCGCACATGCTCGTAGGAACTTTGTATCAAACAGTATATCAGCTGGCCAACCTGACCACCGTATGACTTCATCATAATGACATACGTAGTCGAAGTAGAAACCTTTTATCTGCGAGGGTTCGGTTACCTATGCCTCGGTTTCCGTTCCCTATCATTCCTAGGCCCGGGGTGCCAGACAGATGCATCCACTAGCCTTTAGTTACTCACATGGATATACTTTTCAAGTATGGAGTGAGAAAATTTAAGTCTTTTTATATCCGTATATGATTTATCTTGGCGTGTTAGCAATTTTGAATAGTTAACATCCGCCCAAAAAATGTTTGATTATAGTACAACATTTTTCACATATATCAGACCAATAGATCGTATGTTAGTTATCTTTAAAGATATTGAACTTGAATAATATATAACATAACATTGGATACTTACGTATATCGAAAGAAAATTATATATATGTATATTTTTTTTTTTTGGGGGGGCGTGGGGGAGGGAAGGGGACAATGCATGGGGGTTGAAGGTGAGGAAAATATCGAAGCCTTTCTTTAGATGTTTTCATGAAGGCGCACCGTGAATTACGTTTCATGCTTGTTTGAGTAATAGCAATGAGATTCCCCAATATCATGCTGAGAATAGTTAGGATTTCCAGAAGAAGATGCCATTCATTTGATGAGAAATAAAAAGGAATATCGAAAATTCGAGTGGCTGAAGCTGAAGCAGCTACTTTCGAAGTAACAGAAAGAAAAGCAACGACTGGAGTGGGAGAGTCAGAGTCGAAAAGAGGATTCCTCACTTCTTTCTCTCATTCAAAACCGTGCATGAGACTTTCATCTCACACGGCTCCTAAGTGATAAAAAAAGAAAGAAGAACTCATCTTCTTTCTTTTTTGATTACCTTCCTCGCATCTTACACACAGGCCCTACACTTAGGTGCAACGAATCCCATCAAATTGAAGTGCACAACCTCCAAGAATACAAAAGAATGAAAGATGTTAGAACAAAATAGGCTCAAGTGTTTGTAGAAGGGGGGAAGAATACAAACACTCAAAACTTTTTGATCTTTAAACACTTGTTAAGCACTGATGGAAATAGCTACAATATCAGAAAAACTATAATGACTTTAAAATGAACACACAAGCATTCAAGTTAAAATAGTTGTATTAAAACTTGAGGTTTTTCTGGAAATCTGGTTAATCACAAATGTGATTAATCAGCTACAAATTCTGTAACGAGTTACAGATTCTCTTTCACACTCACTAGCTACAATACTTCTTTGAATATTTTCTCACAAAAATGTTTCAAAACTTCTCTAGTGTTTGTGTGCTTCTAAGTGTTGGATGATTCGTTGGATATCCACTCTGATGTAATGAGAACTCTTTTGCATATATAGAAGATCAGTAGTTGAATTCACGTGCTTAGACGTGCTGCTCTTTTCAACTTAGCCGCATATGTGTCATATCGATGTCCTTTAAGAACAATGTGTCAGACTACTGCTACTTTTGTTGCTTTTTTTTTCATCCCCTGAATCTGTGTGCATTTAATAATTGAGAGTTGTGATTAGACCACCAAGCTTCAAGAAATATCTTTCCAGTTTATATCTCTTGCTTCTATAACAAGCTTCATTGATTTGCGTGTAAGACCTGATGACGAGTGTATGCAGTCATAACTGTCCACTGATAGCAAGCCCTGATGTGGACTTGATCAGTGCTTCTGGATCCCCTTGATGATGAGTCTTGTCTAAGACTCGATCAGTGCTTCAACCTTCACTTGAGTTATACAAGTGCTTCTTGATCCCCTGATGTTAAGACTCAAAGAATCCACTGATGCAGTGCTGAGCATTCCCCTGACGCAATTCACGGTGCGCCTTCATGAAAACATCTAAAGAAAGGCTTCGATATTTTCCTCACCTTCAACCCCCATGCATTGTCCCCTTCCCTCCCCCACGCCCCCCAAAAAAAAAAAAAATATACATATATATAATTGCCCTAGGCATAAGCCCAGTTGCCCAGAAATCAACATAGAGGTGCGGCTTGCCTCACCTGTGGTCAGGCCTTTTTTAGCTTTATTACTATGGTGGAGAGGATAAGTTGGTATTAGAAGGCGATAATTCCATTAGTTTTTCTTTCCCATTGTCGTAGCACCTCTTATCCAAAAGGAACTACATGTCTTGGAAGGTTTTTTGGAGGTCTAGTCTCTTCTTATAACTGTGTTTTAATTGGGAGGCAGCCATGGGCGGACACAGGTAGGGATGGGTCTTGTCTGCCATCTTGAAATTTAGAGAACATATATAGCCTATACATAGCCTAAATGCAAATTGAAGTATGGAGAGCAAGTGCGGTACTGATAAAATGGTTTGTGGTGGAGCCTTTCTTGTTTCTAGAGTTCTAGTATTATGCTCTCTGTAGAAATGAGGATATGTGGGAGTGCATATATCTTAATATGCAGTGGAAGTGTGATCGACAATATATATATTTGCTATTTCACCTTTTCCCTACCTTGTGCTTGAATTTCAAATAAATTCATATAGTTTTGGCTTTTTATCCTTTTTGGATATATTAATTGCAGTACTATGTGTACCATTGCAATTACAATCGGTAAAATAAGGTCGAAAAAGAATTAGAAGAATCAATGTTATTGGTTTCTTGAAATTGTTAGTTTGACTCACGCAACTCTGCTTTATACGGTAACCATCCCTACTTGATGCTTCCTTGATTTGATGTCAGTTACGTATAGATTTTACTATTCTTACATGCAGGTCCCATTTGGGTGGACAATGCCTGATTGTCACATAATTTATCAAGAAACATTAGTCCCAAGCCATTTACAACTATTGACTTTGCATAATTATTAAGGAAAAAATAGATTTTGATTAAAATGTCTATATTATCCTTTAAATTGAGTGGTGGAGAATGAATTAATTTGAAATGAGTAAAAGTAGTGGGAAAGTAAAGCGGTTGGAAGTGAAATGATGTGACATAAAGTAGATTCCGTGTATGATAACTTGAATAAATTTGAAGATCGAATTTTATAAAGGTTAATATTGAAAATGTGGGATATCCAAAAAAAGTAAAATATTGCCAATGGAGTGGGAAGAAGGGAGTATAAGAGTGTAAGACAGAGTGCAGCCTGAAAAGTCTATAACTTGTTTTCTGCTAACACATTGATGTTCATTATTATGATCTATTTTTGCAATAAATAACTTGATTGATAACATTATTGGCTACCTACCGTAGAAAGTTCACCCTTGGATTTTCCTTCCCACCACAGCCAACCATTCACTATATATCTAAAGGAGAAGTAGAAACTAAGCATACCACAAATTCTTACGAGTATTCTTCAATTTGTAATACTGGGTTATTTTTAGTTTAAAAACAAACTACCACTGATCCACAAAAATGATCTCAGTTTGAAATTTGTTTGAATTAATTGGTTTTAGGTATTACTGTCATTATGATGTGAAGTATACTACTATCTCAAAACTTAATATTTGTCGAACATACATAAATTGCGTCAATTATAATTTTTAATATTTTGCATATTGACTTACAGAAGCCACAAGGGGATTCTTTTTTTGTTGAAATGGAGTAAAAGATATTGAATTTGTGGACATTTGTTACTATAGATAAAAACAAATTAGCACATTCCATATCATAAGCTATATAATCAACTATTTTTTATCAGCTTGCTGTGGAATATGAAAGCAATGCGTTAATTGTGAAGGTTGACACCGATGATGAATATGAATTTGCACATGACATGCAGGTAATGCCATTATCCCTGATATTACCTTCGGTTTAGCTGCTTATTACCTTTGCGTTTAACTTGTTGCAGTTAACACTTTTACTATAAATTATTCATTTGGGAGTTTATTGAGTGTTTTGTTGTGTTGATGGATTTTTTGGATTGTCACAGGATGTAGTCCCTGTCATGAGAAGTATATTTCTCAAAGGTGTCAGTAAATATATATATATATATCTATATGAAATATTTTACTATTCCAAAATTTATCAAAACTAGTCTAATTCAATTTTTTATCCAAAAAATCTGACGGAAGTTAATAATATAATTATAAGATCCATTAACTATGAGGACAAAATAATTATTATTAGTGACTTTCGTCAGATATTTTGGATAAAAATTTTGATTAGGTTATTTTTGATATATTTTAGTAACATGGGGGAACAGTTTTGCAAAAATATTACTAGGAGAGAGGGTTTTGCAAATGATCCGTGGACAGTAATTAGACGCCTGGGATGTTGCAACATGTGTGGTTTAACGTGTGGTGCTCTTTGTGATTGAACTTTTCTAATTCGAACTATTTGTGTTCTCTCCCAAGAGCCATTCCCCATATATAATACACAATGAGGCCACTTAGGTGCTAATGGAATTGAAATGAACCTCATAAACTTGAAAAAGTAGACCTCTCATGCGGATATTGTTTTGCAGGTTCGGGGATTACCAACATTGTATTTTATCAGTCCAGATCCAAGTAAAGATGCGATCAGAACTGAAGGGCTTATTCCGATACAGATGATGAGAGATATAATTGACAATGATATGTGAAGCAACAATATGTTGATATATCCAGCGGCCCTTTAGTTTAGGGCTTTGTTACTATTATTATTTTTTTTGAGCTTAGTGGCTATTATTAAGTACTAGTTTCCCAAGTGGTCAAGGTTCGAATCATGGCGGTCAGCATGTTTAGAGGATTTGAAAGTGAACTGGATACAACTTGAGACAAGTGTTGGTGGCCGACGACAATTTTGTATGCAATGTAATTTTTCTAGTTTGATCTTTTGGCGAAGTCTCAACTGTTGCATATCTCTGATTATTGGAGAAGTTCTTGAATTGCCAACGAAATTTGTTTCCTACCTTGGTAAGTGTAACAAAAAAAAGGTGTTGCTTTTCTTTCAAGTTTTAAATTGGATATTCTTTTCTAATTCTTGTGCATGTTTGCACGCGCAATGGGGAATTGGGTGGGCGTACGAATTGTACTAAAACATAATTGTGCCAAGGTAAATGCATCAAACCCATGCAAACCAGCGTTACCACTGAGATGGTTGGTTTGATCATTTTTCTTAGCATTTGCTGTATTTTTTAGTTTATAACAATAGATACATATTTCTCACTCTCTCTCTCCCTCTCTCCCTCTCCTATATATATATATAATATCTCGAAAATTTTTTCATAGAAAATAGTATATTTTTATCCATCATCAGTTTCAAAGAATTTGAGGATCAGGTACTAGTCTCAAGCGGCGAAAACCAGTTCACAGTAAGGACACAATCGTATCTTATGTTTATAATTTTTTATGTTAGTAATGAAGTTGATGTTTAATTTTGATTTGGAAGATATTTGATTAACTTAAAATTTTGTTGTTTTTATTTTTATTTTTTTAGGTGAATCACTTTAAAACGTTCTTTTATTGCTATTAAAGTACTGTATGAACTTTTATTTTCTTAATGTCTCCATCGATCTATGTTATCATTAATTAAACATTTATAGTGAACAAAATAATGAAAAAGGTGTATTTTTTAGACATATTATTTTCAACCAAATAAAAATTTTAAACGTACTTTTTAGAAAATCATACAATATCAATATCCATAAAAAAAATCTAAATATAAGTTTTTAAAAACATAAGTAGTAGAAAATATATGCAGACATACAACATGATAAAGAAGAGAAGAGGCACAAAGTTGAGAAAAGAAAACGAAGAAGAAAACATATACTGCAAAATTTCAAATTGCTGAGAAATCAACCCACCGCTTACCTCGAACTAAATGCGTGCGTGTAACGACCCGGAAAATTTGTTTATCTATAAATAATTTATTTATTCATATTTTTTTTATTAATGTATATAGTTAATATATGATGTTTTTGAATGTCTAAATATTTTCGGACCCATTAAAGGGATTATTGTTGTTTGATTGCAAGGATAAGCAATGATGTTTATGTTTGGTGACATCCGTAATTGTTTGAAGAAGTTTTGCGTCCAGACTGGTTAAATCTCATGAAGGACTTAAGAGCCTAAGTATGATGACATCATTGTGTACGTATGTTAATTTGATTAATAAGCTGCTTGTGTGTCATCAAGTGGATTAAACGTATGTGCATGAAGGACAACAGGCTTATTACGATGCTTAGCTGCTAAGAATCATGATGAGCAGCCGTTTTTACCGTCCAGTTTAACCAATCATTTTATTTCAAAGGTTAATCTCAGCCTATTATAAATACCTCATTCGGAGGAACATTTCAGTCTCTTTTCTAAAGATTTTTCTTTTCCAAAGTTCTTCTTTAAACCTACCATCTCCGTTTAATTTCAAGTTCTTTCTTTTGGACAATGACTTTTAAACAAGCTTTGATCTCTTTCGTCAACCTAGGAGGTAAGAATCTTAAGTTCTCTTTTGCCTTTCTTTTTGCTTGGTATCCGAGAAGTTTAGTTGTAGGAGCAAGTCTTTAAGAAAGAAAAAGAAAGGATTATATTATTTTGTGTCTAGAAGTGTTGCTCATAGCTTAAGGCATGTTTGGAGTTGATTTATGGAGTTGTAGTTGAGATCACCACCCTTGGAGAAGTGAGGAAGATGACCCTGTATCCGAAACAGCTTCTAAAGTTAGTCTCTGACTGTGTTGATGTTAGTCTTTGATGACGTCAGCATTAGTCCCTGACTGTGTTGATGTTAGTCTCTGATGACGTCAGCATCAGTCCCCGACTGTGTTGATATTAGTCTCTGATGACGTCAGCATCAGTCCCTGACTGTGTTGATGTTAGTCTCTGATGACGTCAGCATCAGTCCCCGACTGTGTTGATGTTAGTCTCTGATGACGTCAGCATCAGTCCCCGACTGTGTTGATGTTAGTCTCTGATGACGTCAGCATCAGTCTCTGGGATAATTAGTCTCTGATGATGACGTCACCCTTAGTCTCCGATGAGTTAAGATGACGTCATCAGTCCCTGATGAGATAATTAGTCTCTGATGATGATGTCACCCTTAGTCTCCGATGAGTTAAGATGACGTCATCAGTCTCTTATGGGTTTGATAGTCTCCAATGACGTCATCCTTAGTCTCCGATGAGTAAAGATGACGTCAGCAGTCTCTGATGAGTTAAATAGTCTCTGACGAGTGAAATTTTTCTCCGATGGGCAACCTCATGCCCTGATAACCATTTTCTAATATGAATAGCCATCTTTTAAGTATGGATTTCTTATGATATACCCACAATGATGTTATGCAGAAACCTTCTTCAACCGATATAGTGAATTTTAGCTAAGGACCAAGGCAAGTATATATTCACTCCACTTTCTTTTTTTACTGATTACGTAGAATCATTGATTCGATTTACGTAAATGAATGATGTTAATGCCTATGCATGATGATGAATTCTTTTATGATTAAGTAATGTACAATCATTGAATTCGATGTACGTGAAAAGATGTTGACAATTGAACTATGTGTTATTGGGTGGTTGCTAGCTATTTAAATTCCCTAGCACACCAAATGATGATGTTTGGGTGTTGCAAGTCATGAACTTGTATGCACACCCAAGTAACTTCTGTATGGATATATAGTTCCGCTTGTGATGGTCACTGTCTTTTAATTGTTGAGCACGCCAATATGTGTTGTTGGCAGTCGCTGCTTTTAATTGTTCAGCACGTCAAGGCTATTCAAAATTGAGAAAATGTTTACAAGAAGATACATCCATATGGAAAGTTAAGGGACTATAGAATACTTTCGTCTGATATTCTGACCAATGATGATAAAGAATGATAGACCGAGGCAAGACATCGGTAATGAGTTTTTTTTTTTCCGCAGACCATATGCTTTCTGCAAAGGACTACGTATGTCAAATGATGAATCAAACGACCAGGCTGACCAGCTGGGATGAAATTTGATTATGTAAGTTAGTCAGATAATGATCAGTCTGGTCAGGTGATACATTATTTGATGAGTAAAGGGCGAATCATGATTTATTGAAAGAGGGTTAACCCTTGATATCACTCGGGTACCCTAAATGATACATGTTTATTGATCATCACCAGGTGTTGGTAAATGATACATGTTTACTCATTATCACGAGGTGTTGGCATTGCTTCACCTAATCTCAATGAATACTAAAGCCTTTGAATTATCTTTTCTTCTTGCTTATGGTTATATACTTGCTGAGCATAAATGCTCATGTGGAATGCTATGAATGTTTTTCAGGTTATGTTGTGAAGGCTGAGTCGCCTAAGAGAGGAAAGGAGAGAATGACATAAGAATGTTTAAGTTGTAAGGCCTTATGAGCCATCTAAAGTTATGTTTCCGCTGCAGCTTGTTTATTTTCAAGCTTTGAGGTTTTGTAAGATGATGTGGACCTTAAGATTTTGTAATGATGTTTTTGAGAATATGTTTCTCACAGGAGTGTTGTTAATGCTTGGATGTGTTGTTGTTGTAGTGTTGTGTGGTAGTTTTCTGGTGCAGCCCGGGGTTCCAACCTGGGGATCTCGGGGACTATCACCCAAATCGCTGACAGTGTCCGGCGCCCGGCTCTGGGGATTTTTGGGGGCACCACAGTGCGTCTTCCTTTTCTCCTTAACCATAAATGGCCTTTATGCGTGCCATAAAGGCCCATCAACACACTGTACATCTCCTCTCTTCCATTAATTTGTTCACATTTGAACTATGTAATGATTTTGTATTGTTTTAGCTTGGAGATTTTTGTTTTAAGGTTGAACTTTTTCAATAAATATCTCATGGTTTTCTAGAGTGTTTGATTTTTTGACTTTCAGATTTTAATTTTCTCCGTCTGTTGTGATATGATATGGTTTGGTAGGTCATTAATAATTATGAATCATATATTTATTCATAAAGTAAGAGTAATGAATATGTGTACCTGAATTGAGAGAAACCATTGATTTTGACGTTCATACAAACTTTTGAGAGAAAATATTTTCTATTGCCTCTCTCAATAATTAAGATGAAATAATACTTGGGTGTAAAAATATGAGATGGCAACAGGGACCAAACCCTACCTCTATATATTTATAATAGCCTTTATGTGACGACCTGAAAAATTTATTTATCTATAAATAATTTATTCACTCATATTTGTTTTCTTATTAACGTATATAGATAATAGATGATGTTTTTGTTTGTCTAAATATTTTTGGACCCAATAAAGGGTTATAATTTGTTCGGATGTTGATTATAAAGACAAGCAAATTATGTTTATATGTTTGGTAACATTCGTAAATTGCTTGAAGAAGCCACACGTCCAGATTGGTAAGTCCCATGAAAAACTTAATAGCTTGCGTAGGTATGACTACATCATAAGTACGTATGTTAATTTGATTAATAAGCTGTTTGTGTGTCATTAGTTGATGAAGCTTATGTGCATAAAGGACAACAGCTGCTTATTACATGTATCAGCTGATAAGAATCATGATGAGTAGCCGTTTTATTAACCAATGATTTTATCTCAAAGCTAAATTTCAGCATGCTATAAATACCTCATTTGGAGGTAAAATTTTAATCTCTTTTTTAAAAATTTCTCTTCCAAAGTTCTTCTTTAAACCTACCATCTTCATACAATTTCAAGTTCTTTCTTTTGGACGATTTCTTCCAGACAAAGCTTTGAATCTATTCCATCAAAGTCAAGAGGTAAGAATCTTAAGTTCTCCTCAGTTTTTCCTTTTTGCATGGCATCCTAGAGTAGTAGCTGTGTGTGCCAAGTCTTCAGGAAAGAATAAAGCTTTTAAAAGAGTATGTTGTTTTGTGTTTATGAAAAGAAGTTTACACACAACAGGTAGGATTTTGTTGCATCCTAGGTTTGAGTTTGTTCATTTCCGGGCATCATTCTTGTTCTTGAAAGATTTTCTTTTATAACAGAGACAAGTTCTACGATCAGTCTCCGATGAGGTAAATTAGTCTCCGATGATGATGTCATCCTTAGTCTCTTATGGGTTAAGATGACATCATCAGTCTCT
>CM025786.1:56307905-56356296 GCA_014636745.2 Centella asiatica
CTTGATGGTTAATTCAGTCCCTGATGATCATCCCCTATTTTGCATACAACAGGTAGGATTTTGTTGCATCCTAGGTTTGAGTTTGTTCATTTCCTGGCATCATTCTTGTTCTTGAAAGATTTTCTTTTATAACAGAGACAAGTTCTACGACCAGTCTCCGATGAGGTAAATTAGTCTCCGATGATGATGTCATCCTTAGTCTCTTATGGGTTAAGATGACGCCATCAGTCTCTTATGGGTTAATTAGTCTCCAATGATGATGTTATCCTTAGTCTCTTATGGGTTAAGATGACGTCATCAGTTTCTTATGGGTTAATTAGTCTCCAATGATAATGTCATCCTTAGTCTCTTATGGGTTAAGATGACATCATCAGTCTCTTATGGGTTAATTAGTCTCCGATAATGATGTCATCCTTAGTCTCTTATGGGTTAAGATGACGTCATCAGTCTCTTATGGGTTAATTAGTCTCCGATGATGACGTCAACCTTAGTCTCCTATGAGTTAAGATGACGTCATCAGTCTCTTATGGGTTAAATAGTCTATGATGATATCATCCTTAGTCTCCGATGGGTTAAGATGACATCATCAGTCTCTGATGAGATATTTGTTAGTTTCTGACGAATAAGTACCCACTGATGTTTGACTATTTCCCTGACGGATGATTAATCCCTTGATGGTTAATTCAGTCCCTGATGATCATCCCCTATTTTGCATACTCCCATATTTATCTTTCAAGATGTAGATTTCTCATGTTATACCAACAATGATGTTTTACAGAACCTTATTGCAACCAATATTTTGAATCTAGCTAAGGACCAAGGCAAGTATATACTCATTCTACTTTCTTTTTTACTGATTACGTAGAATCATTATTTCGATTTACGTAAAGAAATGATGTTAATGCCTATGCAAGATGATGATCTCTTTTATGATTACGTAACGTACTATCATTGATTTGATGTACGTGAAAAGATGTTGATTATTGAGCTATGTGTTATTGAGTGTTTGCCAGTTGTTTAAAGTCCCTAGCACGCCAAAAGATGATAAAGATGATGTAAGGGTGTTGCAAGTCGTGAACTTGTATGCACACCCGAGTAACTTCCATATGAATATATAGTTACGCTATTGGCTGTCACTGCTTTTATTTGTTGAGCACGCCAATGTTGTTGGCAGTCGCTGCTTTTAATCGTCAAGCACGCCAAGGCTATTCAAAATGAGAAAATGTTTTCAAGAAGATATATCCATATGGGAAGTTAAGGGTCTGCTGAATGCTTTCGCCTGGTATTCTGGCTAATGATGATGGGGAATGAGAGACCGAGGCATCGGTAATCAAACCCTTGCAGATTAATTGGTTTCTACAAGTGACTACGTATGTCAAATGATGGAATTAAACGACCAGACTGACCAGCTGAGATAAAATTTGATTGTTAAAGGAAGTCAGATAATGATCAGTCTGGTCAGGTGATGCATTATCTGATGAAGAGAGGGCGAATCCTGATTTATTGTAAGAGGGTCAACATTTGATATCACTCGGGAACCCTAAATGATACATGTTTATTGATTTATCAGGAGGTGTTGGCATTGCTTCGCCCAACCTCAATGAATATTAAAGCTTTTGAAATATCTGTTCTTGCTTATGAATATATACTTGCTGAGCGTAAACGCTTATGTGGAATGTTATGAAATATTTTACAGGTTATGTCATGAAGGCCGAGTCGCCTAATAATGGAAAAGAGAAAATGGCATAGTGAGAGCTTCTTGATTTCTCTCCTATGGTTGGCCTTTAGAGGGAAAGTGAAACGAAAGGTCGTCATAGAAATGTTTAGGTTGAAAGGCCAAATGGGTCATCTAAAGTCACTAGTATAGAAACTGACTTATGCGTCGACTTATTTGCGTCAGTTCTTTAATAGAACTGTCGCATATAGTAGAACGGTAACATTATGGTAAATAAAACAAACTGTATTTGCGTCGGTTCTTTTAAAGGGCTGACGCAAAAACTATAAAAATAATTAAAAAATAAATTAATAACACATTTGCGTCTCTTGTTTAAAGAACCGACGCAAATAGTGTTCATTATTTGTGTCGTTTCTTTTAAAGGACTGACGTAAAAACTATAAAAATAATTAAAAAATAAATTAATAACATATTTGTGTCGCTTGTTTAAAGAACTGAATCAAATAATGTTCAGTATTTGCGTCATTTTTTTTAAAGGGCCGACACAAACATTATAAAAATAATTAAAAATAATTATTTTTTAATTAAATAATTAAATAATATTGTTTGAGTATTTGCGTCATTTCTTTTAAAGGACCGACGCAAATACTATAAAAATAATTAAAAAATAAATAACTAAAAATAATTATTTTTTAATTAAATAATTTAAAAATATTGTTTGAGTATTTGCGTCGGGTCTTTAGTATAACCGACGCCAAAGATTAGAAATAATTAAAAAAAAATAAACAAAAACACATTTGCATCACGTCAGTTAAAGACCCGACGCAATACTCTCATGTATTTGCGTCGATTTTTAGACGAACTGACGCAAATGCTTTAAAAATTTTAAAAATTATTCAAACATTTGCGTCGCTTGATTTAAATATCTATCGCAAATGATTATGTTATTTGCATCAGTTTTCTTCTTTGTCCGATGCATATTCTTTAATATTATTAAAAAGTGTATTTAAGTTAAAACTTTTGCTATTTTGGCCTGGTTCGTAAGAGAGGAGAGAGAGCGAGATCGTCTTTGGCGGGAAACTTGGCTGAGATTTTGCAGGTTTCTTTCTTCAGTGTCTTCGTCTGAGAGCTCAGCTTTGTTGTGTAAGTAATTGTTAATTAAAATAATACATTCATCACAGACATTATTTAAAATATCAGTGTGTTTGCTTGAACTATTGTTTGTCTGCATCTTATGTATGATATCTGTACAATTGCTGTGCTTACTTAGTTAATCATTGTGGTTATTTAGTTATACATGGATCGTCAAACATGGATGCACAATATATTGCGTAACGATGACACATATGTGAGAGGGGATAACGAGTTTATTATATGTGCGGTTCAACACCAAAAAATCAGAAAGGAACATGGAAAAGAAGACATGATTGTGTGCCCGTGCCGCCTTTGTGGTAATTTAAAAAAATATTCGAGCGTAGAGACAGTGAGTGAACATTTATTTCGTCAGGGTTTTAAGAAGGGTTATACGAAGTGGATTTGGCATGGCGAGGGAATAGACTCTGATATGACTGGTAGCTCAAGGTCGAATTATGCAACCGAGTGCGATAATTCGGTCGATAATGACGAAGATGATGTGGACATTGATAGGGTGGAAGATATGATACAAGATCTCCAAGACCATATGATGCCACAACCGGATATATTTGAGAGCTTGGTTCGCGATTCTAAGAAACTTTTGTATCCCGGGTGCAGTGATGACTTGACAAGGTTGTCAACAACTTTGAAGTTGTGCAAGTTGAAAGTCAAGAATGGATGGAGTGACAAGAGTTTTATAGAATTGTTAAAACTTTTACGAGAAATACTTCCGGTGAATAACGAGCTTCCCACTTCCACATACGAGGCAAAGAAGATGTTGTGTCCTATAGGTATGGACGTAAAGAAGATACATGCATGTCCAAATGACTGTGTGTTGTTTCGAAATGAGAATGAACATTTACACACATGTCCTAAGTGTGGAGCATCTCGGTACAAGCGGGTGGGTAATGATTCTTCTAAGGATGATAAAAAAAGGGCTCCTAGCAAGGCGGTTTGGTATTTACGCATAGTGCAACGATTCAAACACCTATTTGCAAATGCAAAAGATGCAAAACATTTGAGGTGGCATGCGAAAGGGAGGAAATCAGATGGGATGCTTAGACACCCGAGTGACTCTCCACAATGGAGAACCATTGATTATAAGTTTCCTGAATTTGGTGGAGAAGTTAAGAATCTACGACTTGGACTTTGTACGGATGGGATGAATCCTTATGGCACTCTAAGCTATCAACATAGCACATGACCAGTTCTTTTGGTGATTTATAATTTGCCTCCGTGGTTGTGTATGAAGCGCAAGTATATTATGTTGTCCTTGTTAATCTTAGGGCCTAAACAACCGGGGAATAACATAGATGTTTATCTTGAGCCGCTTCTTGAAGATTTAAAACTTTTGTGGGATGAAGGTGTTTCGGTCGTTGATGCAAATACTCAAATGGATTTCACATTACGTGCGATGTTATTTTGCACCATAAATGATTTTCCTGCTTATGGAAACTTGTCAGGGTACACTATCAAAGGAGCTAAAGCATGTCCAAGTTGTGAAGATGCTACTATTGACCATCGTCTAAATAATTGCAACAAAAATGTCTTTATGAGTCACCAAACATTTCTTCCTCATGATCACCCTTATCGTAAGATGAAAAAGGCTTTTGATGGGCATATCGAGACTCGAGAAGCCCGTTTGCCTTTAACTGGGAAAGAAGTCTTTGAGCGGGTTAAGGATATTAATGTTGTATTTGGAAAGTTGTATCAACCTCCTAAGCCGAAGAATCTATGGAAGAAGAGATCCATATTTTGGGATCTCCCGTATTAGGAACACATACAAGTTAGACATTGTCTTGATTTTATGCATATTAAGAAAAATGTCTGTGATAGTATTGTTGGGACATTGTTGAATATACCGGGAAAGACAAAGGACGGGATCAAAGTCAGAAAAGATATGAAAGAAATGGGTATACGACTAGAGTTAGCACCACAAGAATCAGAGAAGCGTACATATCTACCTCCAGCTTGTTATACTTTGTGTAAAAAAGAGAGAATTGCATTTTGTGAGTGTTTATTTGGTGTGAAAGTTCCATATGGATATTCTTCAAACATCAAAAGGTTTGTGTCGATGAAGGATTTGAAACTCGTGGGTATGAAGTCACATGATTGTCATGTGTAACCCTCAGATCTATTATGAGATATAATAATTGGATATTAATTATTAACATATGAGCTTAATATTACCAACCCATAAATTATTTATAAATTAATACTATAAGTAAACAACCCCATAAATAGTATAGGCCACATAATTTAGATTATATAAAATAATCTAACAGTCTCCCATTTGCCCGTAATGCTATTTACATTTAAACATAATGTTTATATCTTAGTTTGGCCAAGCATTAATTTTATATCTACATCTTATTCAAATAAAAGTATTAAGGCAAACCAATATAATCATTTGTGTCACTATTAACACAAGACCCCTATTGATTATACGATTAACACTTTCAAAAGAACAAAGATTAACATTAGTCATAATGGTATGAATAGAATTCACTTAATGGTAAATATTAAAATTCATTCATATGGTCCACACAAAAAATGTTTGCTCAGAAATTCTCAAGGCGCACAATGATGGGAATAACAAACTATAATCATAATGTGAAGTTCAAAATCTAATAATAAAAGAACTCAAACTAAAATTGTCTTGCATAAAAATAAAGTACTAATCAAATCTACTTACTAAACCCATATTGGTAACATGCTCAACAAAAATTTTGGGTTGTAAGCCTTTAGTAAATGGATCCGCTAACATATCATGTGTACTGATATACTCAACGACAATACTTTGATCTTCAACCTTCTTTCTAACAAATAAGTACTTAGTGTCGAGATAAAATCTAGCACCGGTGGAACTAGTATTGTTAGAAAAACTATCAGCTGAATTGTTGTCACAATAAAGTTTCAGTGGCCTCGAAATAGAATTCACAACTTTAAGTCTAGAAATAAGATTTCTCAATAATATGGCATGACAAGTAGCATGATAGCAAGCCACGTACTCAGACATCATAGTGGAAGTAGTCGTTATCTCTAGCTTGTGACTCCTCCAAGAAATAGCACCTCCTGAAAGAGTAAATATGTTCCCTGATGTAGATTTCTTGTCGTCTTTACACTTACCAAAAACAGAATTAGAATAACCAACAACTTCAAGGTTATCTGTTTTTCTGTATGTGAGCATAAAATCCTTAGTGCCTTGCAAGTAGCGTAAAACTTTCTTAGTTGCTTTCTAGTGATCCATGCCTAGATTAGACTAATAACGTCCAAGCATTCCAGTTATATATGCTATATCTGGGTGTGTGCATACTTGAGCATACATAAGCCTCCCAACTACAGATGCATATGGAATAAGATTCATTCCATCACGTTCTAGTTGATTTTTGGGGCATTGATATAAACCAAAATTATCACCCTTAACAACAGGGGCAACACTAGGAGAACAATTTTGCATCTTGTATTTAGTAAGAACTTTATCAATATAAGCTCTTTGGGACAATCCTAATATCCCACGAGACCTATCTCGATGAATTTCAATGCCTAAAACATAAGAGGCATCACCAAGATCTTTCATATCGAAATTTGTCAATAGAAAACGTTTTGTCTCATACAACATGTAAATGTTATTACTTGCTAATATGATATCATCAATGTACAAAACAAGTATAACAAATTTGTTCCCACTGATCTTTAAGTATACGCATTGATCTACAACATTTTTCTGAAAATCAAATTTACCCATCACATCATGAAACTTAAGGTACCATTGTCAAAAAGCCTGTTTTAACCCATATATGGATTTTTTTTAACTTACATACCATGTGTTCCTTGCTTTTAACCATAAACCTTTCTGGTTGTGTCATATAGACATTTTCATACAAGTTACCATTAAGGAATGCAGTCTTAACATCCATCTGATGTAACTCTAAACATAACAAGCTACTAAAGCCATAATTTTCCTAAATGAATCTTTCCTTGATACTGGAGAAAAAGTTTCATTATAGTCCACACATTCTTTCTGAGTGAAACCTTTTGCAACCAATTGAGTTTTGTACCTTTCAACGTTTCCTTTTTGATCTAATTTTTTTTATAGACCCACTTGCAACCAACAGATTTTACACCTTGCGACAATTCTACAAGTTCCCAAATGTTATTTTGCTCCATTAATTTCAACTCATCATTCATAGCTTCAAGCCATTGAGTTGAATAAGCACTAGTAATGACTTCATTATAGGAAATAGGATCATCAACTTTACTTGAGTCATACCCAATTTCATTAAGATAAGTTATAAAATCTTCATAAACAATAGGCTTTCTGGGTCTTTCAGACCTTTGTAATGGCTGCACGATTTTAGAATTATCATTAGTGGCATGAGCTTCATTGTCAGGTGGTGGTTTAGGAATTGCATGATTATCAACCATTTCATTAAGTGGTTGCTCTGCATCATCCTCTTGGATTACAGTATTAGGAATATAAGTACTGTATTCTTCAAGGTTAATTTTCCTTGGTTCACCACTCCCACTAAAATTGCCATTCTCTAGAAATTTTGCATGCCCAGTCTCAACAATTCTAGTAGTATGTGAGGGACAATAAAATTGAAAACCTTTAGATCTCTCTGGATATCCAATAAAATAACAACTAATGGTTTTAGGATCAAGTTTACTCATTTGAGGATTGAAAATCTTAGCTTCTGCAAGACAACCCCACACATGAAAGTATTTTAAACTAGGTTTCCTACTTGTCCAAATTCATAAGGTGTTTTAGGAATAGACTTTCTAGGAACCCGATTTAAAATATAAACAGCTTTTTTAAATATCTCAGTCTATAAAAATTCTGGTAAACTAGAGTTACACAATACTTCGTACCATATCCATAATGGTACGGTTTCTTCTCTCAGCTACACCATTCCATTGTGGTGTATTAGGCATCGAGTATTGAGTAACAATACCATTTTCTTCACAAAATAAGGCAAAAGGATCTTTTATTTGTCCCAAATCAGAATGCTTACCATAATACTCTCCACCTCTATCTAATCTCACTATTTTAATTTTTCGCTCAAGTTGATTTTCAACCCCAGCTTTAAAAACTTAAGCATATCAAGTGATTCAGATTTTTCTTTAATCAGGCATAGATAAGTGTAGCGAGAATGATCATCGATAAAAGTAATAAAAGATTTATGTCCACCAATTCCAGGAGAATAAGGTCCACTTATATCAGTGTGAACTATTTCAAGAAGTACTTGACTCCTATCGGCTCCCTTCTTATTTCCTTTCACAAATTTTCCTTTTATACATTCAATACAATGGTTTAAGTCAGAAAAATCAAGTGTATGAATTATTCCCTCATTTATAAAACATTTCATTATGTCTTTTGAAATATGGCTGTTTTCCTAGTGAGATAGCCGAGAACTTGTAGAAGGGGGGTTGAATACAAGTTCTTTGAATTCTTTTCGATTGCTTGTTCTTTAAGAAATTAAATAATACTTGCGGAAATAAAGAACAAGAACTCAAATCAATTTATAAACAATTGTTTTTTATTGCTTTAACAATTGAATACAAATTCTAACAATCACAAATCGATCGTCAGCTTCTATTCTGTATTTGTAAGATAAACTCCCTCAAAATATATAGCTTCTATTATGTATTTGTAAGATAAACTCCCTCAAAACATACAACTTCTATTCTTAATCCCCGATGACGTAAGCCGCAGTCTCCAATAGGCAAAACTTAGTCTCTTGTAGGCAAAATCCTTAGTCTCTGACAAGTTTTCCTTAGTCTCTAATAAGCCTTTTTGTAATCTCTGACGGATCAAATACACACTTTGACTTGTTGAAGCTTTGATACACTTTCCAGCAGTTACTTACAATTAAAGAATGAATCTATCTCTTTATAGAGAATAAATGAATTACAACCAAAGAGATAACTACTGGCTACCAAACTTTAGTACTACTAATTAGCACTTTCTGTACATTTGTATATCTAAGTAATCTAAAGACAATCATCATCAAATGTTATAAAACCTAACAATCTCCCCCTAATTATGAATATCAGAATGATAAGCATAATTTCAAGGTTGATGATGATGTCAAAACTCAAAATTACAAGTATTACTTAGAAAAAGAATAAAGAATTACTGACTGCAAATGTACCTGAACAATTTGTTCAGCTCCACCAAGACTCAGGTTTGAATCCTATAAGTCTAGCTTCAATAAAAAAATTACAACTTATTTAACAACCAACATACCTTCCAACTCAACAACTTTATCTTTTGTTTTTCCTCAGAACTTCCAGTCTTTCTACCAGCAGCTTCCTAAGAATAACCTCTATTGCTTCTTCTGAATTTTTGAGAAGACTGATAAAACCTTAAATATGTCTCTCATTTACACTGTTTATGTCCCTGTTGTAATGGAAGAATACTTGCTCTCCATGGAAAGTCTCATACCATAATCCAAGAGGCTTTGGATCAACTTTTGGCCTGTGTCTTTGGCTTCGAAATTCCTTGTTGAGATCAGAAGTTTCAAGCACCACAGACAGCAACCATTCCAAGTTCTCTTTTGTTTGTTCCTCCAAGGCTAGCCTTTCGAACTTCAAAGATTCTCCATCTTTAAAAAAGATATGGAGCAATTCTTTGTTGTCTGTACCCTTGATCAAGTTGATATACTTGGTACTCCTTTTCAAGGCTTTGATAATATCCTCTGTGCTAGCCATTTCAACCTTATAAGATTTCCTTGGTGGAACTGTTCGTGGCTTTGTTGGTCCACTCACAACCACTAAGGCAGTCTCAGTTGCCCTTGGAGGTTCTTGAGATGCTGGCTTCGTGATAGATTCGTTAGTCACAGGTTTCTTTATAGATTCCAAGATTAAGGATCTTCTTTTTGACTTCTTCTCTGCCTCTTCCATCTCCTTATTACTTTTCCTTGTAATGGCTGCTTTCTGTGCAGTTGTCCTTCTTACAGAGATTTTTCTTTTCTTTGTCTCCTCTTCCTCCTTGGCCTTTGCTGCAGCCATCTTTTCTTCTTGTTGAAGCTTCTGTGCAAGAATTGCATAAGCATCTATCAACCTTTGGTCGAGAGGAGAAACTAACTCAACTTTCCCTCCCACTTCAAGTTCAATGGGATTAAAAAAGTGAGCAGTCTTCATAGCATCCCCCATTAACTTGGGCTGTCCTGGTTGAGTAGAGCTTTGTTTCTTTGGATCTTCAACCATGATTCCCTTGCCTTTGTCTTTTGAAGTGCTTGGGGCCTGTGCAGTTTGTTTGGTAGGAGGAGGGATTGTCTTTGTTGTTGTTGCTGCTGGTTGTGGTTTTGTTGTTGTTGTTGCATTAAGATCTGATTTCTTTTTCAAAATCCTATCCATCATTGCTTGTAACTCATCAGAGATTGGAAGTTTTGATGGAATAGGTATTTGAACTGGAATAGATTTTTGTTATTGCTGTTTTTGTACAGGTTTGATGATATGTTGACCACTCTCCCCTTTTTTGACATCAGCATCTTTAGGTTGGGAGGAGGTGGCCAAGTGTGGAATTGCCTGTAGTAGGAGCTGTTCCATTCGATCTTGCTTTTGAAGGAGGAGTTGGACATTGGATTCAAGGGCTTGAAGTTGACTGTCTTTCTTGGACTTCTCTTTGATGATAGTATTAATTGAAGTGATAGTCCTCCTTGGCAAGTGTCCTTCATAGCACCTCCTTATCTTTTTTGTTTCCAACTCCATCATTTGCTCCATTTGTTTTATTGTAGCATTTATACCAGTAACCAAGAAGTGGTGAAACTTTGTATGTTTCTTATCCACCTTGGTTACTTCTTCAAGCAGGTCCTTGGTGGATGGTGCAGCTGCATTTGACCCAATGTTGGTCACATAATCCTGCCTGAGTTGGGCAGCTTCTTCTTCTAGAGAATTGGTGAAGTTTGCATCAAGCCAAACATCCACATTCTCCTCTTCAAGAACTTCAGGGATAGGGTCATTTGCAAGCCCTGTCTTTAATGCAGAAATGTGGTCTTGGTGCTGTTGGAGTCCATATAACAGTTCAAAGTCAGCATTGGACATTTCAGAAATGACATTGAGAGTTGCATCCCTTGTTCCGGAGCTTGTCCCAACTTCTTCTGTTTGGATTGTAGTGGAGGGAGCAGAAGAATCTTGAGCTGCTGAGGTTGTGGTGGTTTCAACAGGTTTTAAAAACTCACTTGCTGAAAAAGTAGATTTCTCTCTATTCTTTTCTTCAAGGATCTCATCCTTGCTCACACCCTCTCCTTTTGCCTGGGGTTGGGCACCCAGCTTCTCTATCTCTCCTTTTTCCAAGCTGTCTAAAGCTTGACTCTCAAGTGTTTGTGTTATCTCTCCTTTTTCCAAGTTAGGAGCCTGACTCTCACTAATTATTCTCTCTGCCTCACTTATTTAGATAGTATCACTCTGTCCTACAAAAGTTGGGGTTTGAGAAGAAGTGGAAATACCAAGGAGAGGGGGTTCCCTTTGTGTGTCTGTGGTTAGGGACCTTTCCAAGGAAAGTATTTGAGAACTAACTGCACTTGTACTTTGAACAAGTGGTTCTTGTGTGTTAGTCTCGGATTGGTTAGTCCCTGGGGGAGAATTAGTCTCTGGTGGGTGACTAGTCTCTGACCAGTCCATAAGAGTATTAGTCTCCAATGGTTGGACAACCATGAGTGTTGGCTCCTCTTGGGAAAAATCAAGAGGATTTGAATTTGTAATATCAAAAGAATCAAGAATGGGATAAAGAGGAGAATAATGTACAGTTTGGAGTGGTGGTTGTTCCTCAGAAACAGAAAATTGAGGAACATCAATAGATGACTCTATGTGTGCACTCTTAGTGTCACTCTTTTCTTTTATTTGCTCTCTCTGTGGTTCCTTTTGTTGGTGAACAACAGGTTGTGCAGACTCTATACTTAGTGTTCCTGGATGGGAACTTTCTTCAATGTCAACATCCTTTTGAGAGGACATTGACAGTTCACTGTTTTTCCTTATAACCTCCATTGCCTTTTGGGAAGCAATGTTTTTCCTTATAACTTCCTAGCATAATAAATTTTATTTTTATTACTGGATTTAAGTTTTACCAAAAGATTTTGCAGAATCAAAAGCCCAATGTTTAGATGCCTACCAAACAACACACTGAAAGCAATTTGTTGTGTGAGTGTGGTAATAGCATCATAACCACTGCATTTTGAAGAAAAACCTTTTGTTATAATGTCAAAGAACAATGACCACTCCTGTCTTAGATGGGGTCGACTGATTGACCCAACAAAAATGATTTCAGAAGAATAATGTAAGTGTTTAAACTTTGCAAAAAGTTCTTCATCATCAGCAGGAGAGTCATAGTTTTCCAAAATTGGAAGGTGTAATGCATTATTAACAACAGTATGATCGATATTATATATAGTGTTGTCATACCTGAAACTTACCATAGGAGAGTCATCATCCTCATCCAGAATGGTTGCAGTGAACCACATAGCCATGACAACTTCAGCGGCTTGTGTGGGAGCTTCGTAAATGGCGTACGAAAGTGGGGAGTTTTGAAGAAAATCCACGAAAGGGTGATACTATGCTTCAAATTCATGCTTGTCGACCACCCCTGCATGGTTAGTCTTGATGAAATCAAAGTCCCCAAACTTGAAGCATACTGTTTTGGCTACCATTGAAGAGATTTGTGTAAACTTTTGTAGAAATTCTTTGAAAAAGGTTAAATTGTAGAGTGTTTGGAGAGAAAATATAATTTCAGAGTTTGTGATTTGCAAAGATGTTTGAAATTTGTTTTATCAAAGTGCTCGAAACATTTGCAATTCTGAGTGGATTATGGGAAACTACTTATTTACCCTCGATCGGAGATTTCCCTAATCTCTACCATATCCACTCATAAGAGACTAGACCCGATTAGTCTCCGATAGTGTTATTTTGTTTAGTCGGGGACTAAACAAAAACCACTATCAGGGACTAAGATAGTCTCCGATAGTTCATATTTGATTGAGTTGGGGACTAAACAAAAACCACTATCAAGGACTAAGATAGTCTCCGATAGTTCATTTTTGATTGAGTCGGGGACTAATCAAAAACAACTATCAGGGACTAAGCTAGTCTCCGATAGGTCATTTTTGACTAGTCAGGGACTAAGCAAAAACAACGATCGGGGGACTAAGATAGTCTTTTACTCAAATGCTCTCAAAGACTAATTGAAGTTAGTCTTTGCTACAATCCTGTTTTTCAGAATTTTTCCAATAATCAAGTTAATAATTATTAGCTTCAAAAGATTCTGTTTGTTCATAACAGCTACATCCAGAAATTAAAATCTAGCTTCTTAAATTCTGTCCATTAAGAACAGCTGCAATAATTTCTGTTCATTAAGAACAACTTCATTTTCTAGAAATGAAATTCTAGCTTCTCACAACTAAACAACTTGCTTTCTCAGATTTTAATCAATTTTTAGAGGCATAATTCAACATTCCTAACTCATAGACTAATCTAGTGAATGTAGATTCATCTAAAGGCTTTGTGAATATGTCTGCAAGTTGTTTATCAGTTGTAACCCAGTGCAATTCAATATTTCCTTCACTTACATGTTCTCTTATGAAGTGATATCTAATATCTATGTATTTTGTTCTTGAATGCTGCACTGGATTTTCTGTTATAGCTATGGCACTTGTATTATCACAATAGATAGGAATTTTGGATAATGACATACCATAATCTAGGGGTTGATTTTTGATCCATAAGATCTAAGCACAGCAACTCCCAGCTGCAATATATTCAGCTTCTGCTGTTAAAGTAGAAAATGAATTTTGTTTCTTGCTAAACCAAGAAACAAGTCTGCCTCCAAGAAGTTGGCAGCTTCCACTTGTGCTTTTTCTATCAAGCTTGCAACCTGCATAATCAGCATCTGAATAACCAATTAGTTTAAAGTCATATTCTTTGGGATACCATAACCCAAGGTTTGGGGTACCCTTTACATATCTGAGTATTCTTTTGACAGCAATCAAATGTGATTCTCTAGGATCAGCTTGAAATCTAGCACATAAACATGTAGCAAACATTATATCAGGTCTACTTGCAGTTAGATATAAAAGAGAGCCTATCATGCCTCTAAAGTTAGTAATATCAACTTTCTTTCCTTTTAAATCCTTATCTAGCTTAGTGGCAGTAGGCATGGGTGTTTTTGCAGATGCACAATCAACCAAATCATATTTTCTCAATAAGTCTTTGTTGTACTTGGACTGACTGATAAAAATTCCATCAATTGATTATTTTATTTGCAAACCTAAGAAAAATGTTAATTCACCCATCATACTCATTTCATATCTAGACTTCATGAGTTTTGAAAATTTTTCACAGAGTTTCTCATTTGTAGACCCAAATATAATATCATCTACATATATTTACACAAGTATTACATTAGAGCCTTGAATTCTATAAAATAATGTTTTATCTATGATACCTCTAACAAATTTATTTTCAAGTAAAAACTGAGAAAGAATATCATACCAGGCTCTTGGTGCTTGTTTTAAGCCATAGAGTGCTTTATCTAACCTGTAAACATGATTTGGAAACTTGGAATCCACAAAACCTGGTGGTTGTTGAACATAGATTTCCTCTTCCAATTTTCCATTTAGGAAAACACTCTTGACATCCATCTGGTACACCTTGAAGTTTTTGTAGGCTGCATATGCCAAGAAAATCCTAATTGCTTCAAGTCTTGCTACTGGTGCAAAAGTTTCATCATAGTCTATTCCTTCTTCTTGAGAATATTCTTTTGCAACCAGTCTTGCTTTATTCCTTGTGATTGTACCAGTTTCATCCAATTTATTTCTGAAGACCCATTTGGCACATATAATTGATGTATTCCTTGGTTTGGGTACCAATCTCCAGACTTTGTTTCTTGTGAATTGGTTTAATTCTTCTTGCATGACAATTATCCAGTCAGGATCTTGAAGTGATTCCTCAATTTTCTTTGGCTCAATCTTTAAGAGAAAACTGAGATATAAACATTCATTTTGAGCTGCACTTCTAGTCTTGACTCCATCCTCTATACTTCCAATAATCAAATCTGTTGTATGATCTCTTAACCATGGTTTTGCACGTGGCATATTTGATCTTGAAGATGAGGCTTCATTTTCTAGATTGATGTTGTCCAATCTAGCTTCAAGATTGGAGACTGCTCCCCCTATACCATTGACTTCTTCATTATTAGCTCCCCCTGAGCTATTTATTTCAATAGTCTCTGGTGTCAAGATAGTCTCCGATTGTGCATCAGCGACACTAGTCCCTGGTGAACTATTAGTCTCCGATGGTATACTAATGTCACCAGTTTGTTGTGTTTCATTTGATTCTAATACTCTAGTCTCTGATAGAATATTAGTCCTTGACACTTCATGCACAATTGTTAACTCCCCCCCAATTATGTAGGGATCATTACTATTTTGGGGTTTTTCACTAGTCTCTGATGGATATTCCCATGCATCCAATTCATTCTCAAAATTGAGAGGTTCATGCAATCCTTGTCCAATCATTCCTGGAATCTTTCTGTCATCAAATACAACTTGTATTGATTCCACAATGACCTTTGTTCTTAGATTATATACTCTGTATGCTTTGCTTGACAGAGAATAACCTAAGAAGATTGCTTCATCAGACTTGTTGTCAAATTTTCCTCTTGTCTCTGATGAATCTCTCAGTACAAAGTATTTACAACCAAACACATGTAAAAACTTGAGAGTTGCTTTTCTCCCAGTCATTAGTTCATAAGGTGTTTTGTTGTATGCTTTGTTTATCAAGGATCTGTTTTGTGTAAAGCAAGCAGTGCTTATAGCTTCTTCCCAAAAATATGTAGGAAGCTTTGTCCCTTATAACATGGTCCTTGCTGCTTCAATAAGGGTCCTGTTTTTCCTCTCAACAACTCCATTTTGTTGAGGGGTTCTTGGAGCTGAGAATTGATGAGTTATTCCTTTTTCAGTGCAGAATTCAATAACTTGGGAATTCTTGAATTCTGTTCCTCTATCACTCCTTATCACCCTTATTGTTTTTCCTGACTCAGTTTCTATCTTATTGACATGATTAATTATCAACTGAGTAGCTTCATCTTTTGTATAGAGGTATTTTACCCAAGTATACCTTGTGTGATCATCCACAATAACCAAAGCATATCTATTTCTTAAGATAGATATCACATTCACTTGACCAAATAAATCCATGTGTAAAAATTGTAAAGGGTCAGTGATTGATGTGGCTAGTTTGCTCTTGAATGACATCACTTCTTTGTTTTCCTTTCTGGCATAAATCACACAATCCATCTTGTGTAAACTCCAATCGTGGAATGCCAAGCTACCAATCCTTTCCTCACAAGTTTGTTGATATTCTTAAAATTCAAGTGGGAAAGCTTCTTGTGCCAAAGCCAACTTTCATCGGTTGATGCTTTGCTATAGAGACATGTGATTTGACCAGAGGAAGAGATAAGGTTTGCAATGTACGAATTTCCTTTTCTTTTCCCTGTCAATATCACATTATCAGATTCTTTGTCACACACCAAGCATTGATCTTCTTTGAAGGTGACATTGAATCCCTTATCACGTAGTTGACTCACACTCAGAAGATTGTGCTTTAAGCCATCACCTAGTGATACTTCAGTGAAGATGACATCTCCATGTTCAACACTGCCATAACCCTTAGTATGGCCTTTGCTGTCATCTCCAAAAGTGACTTTTGGGCCACTTTTCTCTTCATACTGTTTTAGCAGGGACTTGTCTCCAGTCATGTGTCTTGAACAATTACTGTCCAAGTACCATGTTTTTTTTTTGCCCTGCACAATAAAGAGTAACTAGTTAGAAATTTTTGGGACCCAGACTTTCTTGGGTCCTTTCTCACTAGTTGTAGAAACAAGACTTGACTCAGATTGAGTTGATTGTCTTTTAGCATTTTTGACTTTAATTGGACAATCACTAGTTTTGCTACATTTTTGTGAGAGACTGCCAAGCTTAGAGTTTTCATAGTTAATGCAAAGATGATTTGACCTTTTTACAGGTGATTTATCTTTTCTTATCTTTGAAGGTGCAGTCTCTATTATAGGAATTTTAGTTTTACTCCTACAGTGCATAGCTATGTGATTAGGATTACCACATATATGACATGTCTTTCTACGAGCATCAGGCATGCTAGCATAATTTGTGTACTTGTTGATGCCTATTTTTCCATTCCTATTTTTCTTATTTCTACTTAACTCCATTGACTTTTTAGCCTTTTTGACAGAAAATTTTACCAATTTTTTATTTAATTGTGTTTTTGTCATGAACCGAATGTTTAATCTTTTATTTTCACTCTTATCAACAATATTCACTGTCTTTTGATCAATCTTTGATTTTGCAGTGACTTGTTGATATTGAGTGTTAATAAATTTGGTTTCATTGACAGGAGAGACAAAATTAATTCTTTTCAAAACATTTGGCTTACTAGTAGAGGAGTTAGCAGCTTCAATGGTCTCAATTAAATCTGAATTGTTTCCTAGGCACTTATCATAACCTAGTCCAGACTTTTGACCAATCATTTGACATCCTACCAAGTTTATCAACTTTTTAGAGGAACTGTTCCATTGTTTAATCTTAGCTTGAGCATTTTCAAGTTGCTCGACTAAGTAACTTTCCCTCTTTTTCAAAGCATTAATCATGTGATGAGCTTTGTCAAGATCAGACTTAATAGTGTCAAATTGTACCAATCTCTCTTCAAGAAATTTATTTCTTTTCAAGATATGGCCATGTGATTCTTTTACACTGGTATGCTCAATAGTTAGTGATCTAAAACTAACATATAAATTAGACATATCTTTTTATATGCTTTCTATACTAGATGTATCAATTAAGTCAAGCATATTAAAATTCTGATTTACATCACATACCTGAGCAGAATCACTTAGCTCGTCACTTCGAGCCATCAGGGCAAAGTTGACAACTTCTTCCTCAGAGTCACTGTCAATCCAATCTTTACCCTCAGTGATCAAGGCTTTGCTTTTTGATTTAAACTTCTTGTCAAAAAAGTCGTTCCCCGTCTTCCTTGATTTATCATCCTTAGATCTATCACTAGATCTAGGCTTCTTGCACTCATTGGCAAAGTACCCTAACCCATCACAGTTATAACATCTTATTTTCTTTATATCAAAGGACACAGTTTGACCTTCACGTTTAGGGTTAGGCTTCCTTGACGATCTCCTTCCTTTTCTACCAGCTCTAAATTTCTTGAACTGTTTGACCATGAATGCCATGAATTCTTCCATGTCATCATCAGTGTCCAGTTCATCTTCCTCATCAGTCGAGCTAGCATTTGAAGTTTCATCATCAAGCTTCTCTTGAGACTTGCTTGTCTCAACCATTAACGCAGCTCCTTTGTCGCTGCCATGCATGCATTGTCTTTGCTCTACTTCAAGCTCATAAGTCTTTAGATTTCTATAGAGCCTATCCAGTGTGAGTATGTCTAAGTCATGAGCCTCCCTTACTACAGTAGTCTTTTGGATCCCAGCTTGGTAGGAGTGCTCTCATGAACTTGATGTTGACATCTTCATTGTCATAGGACTTTCCAAGTATTTTCAAGTCATTGAGCAAAGAGTTAAACCTATCATAAACTGACGTGATTGGTTCTCCAGGCTTTGCTTGAAAGAATTCATATTGTTGAGTCAACAATGATCTCTTATTCTTCCGGACTTGGTCAGTTCCTTCACACAGGACTTTGATGGTGTCCCAAATCTGCTTAGATGTTGTGCAGTTGATAATGCTTGTGAACATATTTTTGTCAATACCATTGTAAAGTATGTTCATAACTTTAACATCTTTTAACACTTGCAACTTGTCCTCGTTTGTATAGTCACTTTCAGAAGCAAGTTCAAAGTGTTCAACAACAACGGATCCTTTAATAGTTTTAGCAGGAACAAATTTCCTGGGTAGATAAGGACCCTTTTCAATCCTTGCAATATAGTCAAGATTTGTTGCTCTCAAGTGCATGTACATCTTTTGTTTCCACATAGGATATTCTTCTCGTTTCAGAATTGGAATCCTGGTTCCACCATCACGACTTCCTGCATAAGCCATTATGCCAGAGCTACTTCCTTCGTCGTTGGCCATCTCAGAATTGTGTTAATTGATTAATTTTAATTAAAGGCTCTGATACCAATTGTTTTCCCAGTGAGATAGCCGAGAACTTGTAGAAAGGGGGTTGAATACAAGTTCTTTGAATTCTTTTCGATTGCTTGTTCTTCAAGAAATTAAATAATACTTGCGAAAATAAAGAACAAGAACTCAAATCAATTTATAAACAATTGTTTTTTATTGCTTTAACAATTGAATACAAATTCTAACAATCACAAATCGATCATCAGCTTCTATTATGTATTTGTAAGATAAACTCCCTCAAAACATACAGCTTCTATTCTTAATCCCCGATGACGTAAGCCGCAGTCTCTGATAGGCAAAACTTAGTCTCTTGTAGGCAAAATCCTTAGTCTTTGACAAGTTTTCCTTAGTCTCTGATAAGCCTTTTTGTAATCTCCGACGGATCAAATACACACTTTGACTTGTTGAAGCTTTGATACACTTTCCAGCAGTTACTTACAATTAAAGAATGAATCTATCTCTTTATAGAGAATAAATGAATTACAACCAAAGAGATAACTACTGGCTACAAAACTTCAGTACTACTAATTAGCACTTTTTGTACATTTGTATATCTAAGTAATCTAAAGACAATCATCATCAAATGTTATAAAACCTAACAATGGCCTAATCATTGATGCCATAATTTGGAAGAATTTTCATTATCTTGTTTTCTCTTGGTTCCACTAATTGGATTATTCTCATTCACATTCATCATAATCAAAGATTTAACAAAGACATTATCCAAAATTAACTTATAGAGTTTCCCCTCTAAAATACCAGAACCAACAACTTGAGAGTAACGATAAATAATAATTCTCTTATTTCCAAACGTAAATGTAAAACCATCATCGTCAAGTTTTGATAAAGAAACCAAATTATGGGTTATACTTGGAACATAAAGAACATCATTTAAATATAAGGTGAAACCACTCTCCAAAAGTAATGGAAGAGTTCCTACAGCTTCAACTTGTACAATCTCTCCATTGCCATTTCTAATGGTTCTTTTCCCTTTTGGAGTGTCTTCTTTGAAAGGAATCCTTGCAATGAATTAGTAACGCGAACCATGGAACCAATGTCAATCCACCATGTATTAGAAGGAACATCAATATGAAAAGATTCATAAATTACATAACAGGAGAACATACCTTTCTTATCAAGTCATTCCCTAAATTTTGCACAGTCCTTTTGAAAATGCCCACTCTTGTGAAGTGAGGTTTTATTCACCTTGAACTAGAGCGTCCGTGTGAAAGGTTACTGGGCCGATCGTTAGGTCTTTCGGGATCAGTCTCGTCCGGTTCCATGTTGGAGAGAATTTAGGGGCTGATTGAACTCGTGCTAGTGCCATCTCGTCCGTGGTATCTTCGTCGGTGTAGGTCTCGGTCGTTGTAGTTGAGATTGATTCTAATTAGTAGTCCTCCCTTTCAGTGCATTATGGTAGCAAAGCTCACTTGGATATCATTATCCTTGGAATTGAGAGAATACCCCAGACCTTACTCTTTTTGATCTTCTATAATTTCGCACGTGAGGGGTTATTTCTTACCTTGCTCTTTGTCTAAGATTGGTTCCATTTGCATTTCTCTCTCGATCAAGCCTCTCCAAGGACTCTTCTCCAGTGGCGGTAGCCGGTCCCTTTCAATAAAATCCTCAATAGGGTTGTCATACTATATGAGATATTATACCTTCGAGTCCCTTTCGTTAAGAGTAGGTAACCCCCTCCTAGGTCGGCCAGTGAGACGATGGGGGATAAGCTTCATCGTCGAGAATTGGGGGTCATTCGACAGAGAATCTCCACCCTCAGTCACTTGGATATTGAATGAATCTACCTATTTCTCTATCTATCTCTGAGATGTTTGGTTGCTTTAATTTTGTTCGAAAGGGTCCTTTTAGTCATTATAGATAGGTTGCGGTGGTAGAGCGCGCCCCTGATAAATGCGTCATTGTGCCTGGGCTGAGAAGTGTCTGATTAGAAGGGCTCGGTATAGGAATTCCAGTTCAAGCCACTGCCTGAGCAACTAAATGGGTCTATTGAGGGGTATTATATACAGCATTACAGGTCGAATAAGCAGTGATTCCTGCTCGGCGCTTTGATAAGTATCGTATTGCCCATTTGAGATGGGGAAGGGAGTGATACGTAGCTGAAGACTTACTCGGCGGATGACCCAACTGTCTTCTTTTTTTAGGAAAGCAGCAGAGAAGAGGGGCAACTTGAGAGCTTAAAGTTCATGATGAAAATCCTATCAGGGAAGAGGGGCAACTTGAGAGCTTAAAGTTCATGATGAAAATCCTATCTTTTGATTTTTATATCGAGCCATAAACACCATGGCCGCTGTCAAATATTCTTCAAAGCGATCCAACCAGCAACAAGACCAGACTAGGTGGTACACATATACAAAATGAATCTGAATTCAACAAGATATTGAATCTCAACTGGAAATGCGCATTGACTCATTTCGTCTAATCTAATAAGGCGCCCAGAATAATCGACCCGTTTGCCAAGTAGAGTCTCACAAAATCTTCCCTCTTTGGGTTTGAAGTAGGAGAACTGGAAAGCAAATTTTCATCTTTTAGTCGCTCTACCAGTACATATTTCGACGGTTGTCGCTACTGGACAACAAAATGGATTTTGGAATTTATTAACATTTTCTAAAAAGGGTACGATTTGAGCTTTATTTTTTAAGCTATTTTTCATTTTGGGGGTGGGGAGTCGTCTTTCCCCATCAACTTATTTGTCACAATTATAATAATCATAATCAAAGTTTTTTTTTCTTTCTTTTGTTGAAGGTCGTTCGAGCTGGGAGGAGTAAGGTCTGGGGTATTCTCTCAATTCCGTCGAATCAGGCCGCCCCTTGCCTTGAAAGAGAATATTTTTGGTGTAGAAAGTCTCAAATTCAGGATCTTCTGCCTCGCGAATTTCCTTGGCTACATCCATCCCTACCCCCGCATAGGTTTTAGTAGAACCTTTTCCATTCTTATGGAGCTTCTTCTTATGGAATCTAGTGGTAGTCAAGTGAGCAACATCTGGTTTTTTCAATTTTAAGTCTTTCTTCTTCTTGGACACACATGACAATTAGCTCACTCATCTTCCATTTTTCTTTTTGCATATTATAGTTGATCTTAAATGGACCAAACTGCATAGGAAGAGATGTCATAATGAAGTGAATGAGAAAACCCTTAGAAATCTCCATGTCCATGCTCTTTAACTTAGAGGCCATGTTGCTCATCATCATAATATGCTCATGAACACCACTAACTCCATCATATTTGCTAGTGAGCATTTTCAAAATAAGAGTACTCACATGAGCTTTTAAGGAACCCTTAAATTGTTCCTTGACAAAAGTTAAGAACTCTTTTGCATTTTTGGAGTTAGGAATGACTCCTCGAATAGCAATCGAAATAGAGTTCTTCATAATCATAAGGGACATGTGATTAGATCGCTCCCACCTTTCATAATCAGTCTTTTGCTCTGCAGTGCTAATGACTGTGGTTGGAGCGGAGGAATCTTAACACGTAATGCATAATCCAAATCCATAACACCGAGAACAATGTTTACTTGCTCTTTCCATGTAGAGAAATTAGTTTTGTTCAAAGATTCAATTCTAGAGAGATAATTATTGATAGTAGTAGGATTCAATGCTAAAATATGATTAAAATTGTAAGAATGCTCACGTAAAACTAAAGAAATCCACGCTACAACAACAATTAAAAATAACCAACCATAGGACAAAAGTTAGTTACATAAATCTATTTAAAACACCCATAAAATAGATTTAATGAGAAATCGATGTACATTATTAAACTTTCATTGGTCCAATTAATAATATACTAATGATATCTCCTTAACATAATGCAAACATATTTATTCACGCATCACCTTTGGCTAGAAACGAAATAAATATGCAAATAATGAAAAATTCTATTTAATAAATACAACTCTAATTTTTCGTTGGGTCAAATTAAAATTGTCTTTTATTAAATATACGTCATGTGACTTTGTCTTATTTTAATTATCTCAATTAATAACCTTTCGTTGGGCCGATTATTAATCTTAATAATTAAAAAAAATCACAAATTACACAATTTAATATACTCAATGATATATCATAACTTAATGATATATTAATTAATATTGAATATATTATTAAAAATTGTATAATTAAAATTAGTCCTATTTATTAAAATATATGTACACATATATTAACAATTAAATAGTATATTAACGTGATATGCAAAATAGCACATGAGCAAAACATATACTGAATTGAAACACATATAAACACATTACTCTAATTAATCATTATAATTAATATATACAGAGGAGACCATCAGAAACATATGCCTCGTGAAGCATGGTCAGAAGCATATGCAGTTAAAATACTAAAACAAGGTCAGAAGCTTATAGGAGAGGTGAAGCATGGTCAGAAACATATGCACAGGTGAAACATGGTTAGAAAAATATGGGGCCGATTCTTTTACTGTAGTTAATATATATTATACTTTATGAACAAATATAATTAGCTCTGATACCACATGTTAGGCTATTAATAATTATGGATCATATATTTATTCATAAAATAAGAGTAATGAATATATGTACCTGAATTGAGAGAAGCCATTGATGTTAACGTTCGTACAAACTTTTGAGGGAAAAGGTCTTCTATTGTCTCTCTCAATAATTAAGATGAAATAATATTTGGGTGTAAAAATATGAGATGACAACAGAGACCAAACCCTACCTCTATATATTTATAATAGCCTTTAGGGTTACAATTGTCCATCAAAAAAATATAACCCTAAGGCCCATTATGAGATATAATAATTGGGTATTAATTATTAACTTATAGGCTTAATATTACCAACACATAAATTATTTATAAATTAATACTATAAGTAAACAACCCCATCAATAGTATAGGCCACATAATTTAGATTATATAAAATAATCTAACATGGTTGACTGAGATAATATGATTTGAACTATTCTCTTGCCGGAATTTGAGGCCACCACCGATGACGAGGACGAAAATGATGGTTGGCAAATTATCTATTTTTTTCCTTCTTTTGTCTTTAATCTTTTTCGTAGAATTTCATTATATCTTTTTTTTTTGAATAAAAAATTTTCAGATATGCACAAAGCTTCAACCTCCGGATCTTTTTTTTGTTTCTCTTCATATTTTTTCCTTTTATTTTATTTTTCAAAAGTTATGATATGTATCCATGGACAGTCTCAGATTATCATTTTTTTTTGCTACATTGTCCCAATTCGTGTGAAACGACTCATCCCATAACTCGTGACTCAATGGGTTGACTCAACAACTAAAATGCTTGAGTCGGAAACAACCTTATGTATTTTATAGATAGGAATAGGTAGATGTATATGTATATGGGTATCCCGAGAAAATGTAATGTTATGAACAATAAGAATGATAAAGTAAAATATGATGATTTATATTCATCTTGTGGATTGGTACAAGTAGGGGTCCAATGTTATTACAAGTTCTCTTGCAGATCGGGTTTGTATGTCAAGTATATAAAGGGTGAGATGAGGATTCCACGAAGGCTATGAGACTTACTTAAGTGATAGATAAGAGGAAAGATCATAGGAAATTCCTTGATATGGCAATAGAGCTTAGCCTTGAGGGATAGAGATGTGTGTAAGGGTGTATAACAGTGTAGGGTCTAATTTGTGGTTAAGGGACTTAGATGCAAATAAGGGACTTAGTCTTTAGGAACTCATCTTGGTCTTTCTAGGTAGGAATGTTAGGCTCTTGCTCTAGCACCACCAAGACAAAGTCTCACAAGCTGAAGGATTTCCTAAAGAGAGAATTTTTTAGAGAGAGAAATAGTTATAGAGATAAGTTAGAGCTCTCAAAAGATGAATTTCTCAACCCTTCAAATGAAGATGTGAGGAGTATTTATAGGCCTCCAATAGACCATGTGTTGCACATGTGACCTATCTGTCACTTATATTTCTGTGGTTACAATATTTGTTTTCTACATGTTTTGTCAACTTTTTGGAGTTCTCTATGTTCTCTGTCTTCAGCCGTCAATCCAAAAACCCTTGTCAAATTCCATAATCAGACGACCTTTCCAACCCGCTATTAGTAGTAAAAAAGGTAGTCCAACTTTCAAACAAGTTGCTATGTATTGGTGTTGTCATCATTGGTTGAGGTGATGTCATCACAGGGTGCATGTTGCCCTTCATATTGTAGGTGTACTTCTTCATGTTGAGGTTGTATTCCTCCAAGTTCATATAGGTGCACATGTTGGTGCACATTGGGGCATGCCTCTTTAGATTTGGCCATGTGTTGGTTGCCCATGCCATGACATGCCTTGGATGGGCATGCGGGGTATGACTTGAGACTTCAACAAAGTGCTTGTGCAAGACTTTATCCATGACTTCTAGGAGACATTTTGAGCTTAAATCACCAACTTTCTCATGCATGATTTTGGAGTGCCATGATGCCATGCCACAGGGCATTGCGGGAGGCCAAGAATGTCATGTTATGGGTCATCTTCAAATCCTTCATGCCATTTGAAGTTTTCCACGAGCGAAACATGCCAAAACATCCTAGATAACAATGTAAGAAGTTTCATAGCAATCTGGAATGGGTAGTAGGCCTTTGGGGCAATGCCACATGAAAATGACCAAATTTTGTCTTTAGGGGCCAGAGGCCACCCCTCCTTATAGGGGTGTTCTCCCTATACTTTCCTATGGTTCTTGGCTTGAATACCTTTGATGTCCTCTAGGTGCTCATGTACTTGGATGGAGGTTCAAAAGACCTTGAGAACATATGTAGTTGTACAAGGGCCTTAAATTGCCAAAATTTGACTAAGGCATGGGGCCTAGAGGCCACCCCTCATAGGAAACCTTTCCCTATGCCCCCTTGCTTCATTTCTTGACTTGTTTCCTCTTCACACTTGGACTTGAGTATGGGGGACCTTGGGAAACACATGATGAGAGTGAGTCTTAACTTAGCTAAAAATGGCTAAGTTTGGGACCCAGAGGCCGCCCCATGTGGGTGTACCCTCTAGGGTTGCCTTCCTTCCTCATTTCCTTGACCAATGCCCTTCTTGTAGGTGCCTTTAAAAACTTCATGTATGACCTTCCACTTGGGGAACCTTGAGAGTGACTTGTATGGCACAACATGTAGTGAGAGCTTAACATAGCCAAAATTTGGCTAAGTATGGGGATCTTGAGGCCGCCCCTATGAGGGGGTTCCCACTAGGCTCCCGCTTAGCCATCCCCTCAATGCTCATTGTCTTCTATTTGGATGCCTTGGGGGGGGGGGGGGGGGGGGGGCGGGGGGGGGGTATAGCATGGGAGGGCTTAAAGAGCCAAAAAATGGTTAAGTAGAGACGACCAAAGGCCACCCCCTATGGGCAAGCCTTCTCCCTCTCCCTTCTTGCTTGTTTTCATGCTCATTGTCCTTCATTTGGGTGCCCTTGAGTGCCCCTTGCTTGGTGTGGAATTTGGAGAACCTTGAAATTTCACTATGGGAGTACATGAGACTTAAAACCCAGAAATTTGAAAAGGGAGGAGGCCCAGAGGCTGCCCCTATGGGAGGATACCTTTTGGGCTTCCCTCCTTCTTCTTCTTCGGCTAGCTTGGTTACATCCCTTAGGTTGGTCCTTGATGATGTGGGACACTTGGACATCATTTAAACACCTTAATCATGTAGCAATGATGAGATATATCCTTGGCTTCTCTTATTGATTTTCTTGTGAGGGAGGTGCCTTGAGAGGCTCCCAACTACTCATTATTGATCCCCTTTGAGGGTATTGGCCTTTGGCTTGACTTCTTGGTACTACAAGGTTCATGTATCCCTGTGTAACATTATGTTCAAGTTGGTTTACTGATCATGTTCCCATACTTGAGCCAATTTTAGGTGAAGTTGGGGAACCTCCATACATGACTCCCAAAATGTGTTGCACCAAGTCTTTTCCAATCATCTTGTATATGTGAGTGGAGGTTGTAGGAATAATATGGGCCTTGGTAGTGTTTTATCTGTTGGAGTGTATGCCCTAGAGGCCAATTATGTAATGATTGTGACACTATATTTATTTTATGTTTTGGTTAAATGATAATTTCTTTTATTATGTTTTATTTACTGCGTTATATAAATGTTAACATAATAAATGTCCTTAGAAGAATGATATTAATTATATGGATTCAAGTATGTAACTTGAATATGAGATCATATAAGTATGTTGTATATATCATTATTCTTAAATGTCCCTAGTCGAGTATTATTGTTAGTGGGACAACAATAATACATTGAGACTAGTATGTGGATTGACTGATGGCCACATCTCATTGGTTATAAATATATACAAGATATATTAAGTTGATGCATAGGTACCATGTTAGAGAACAGTGTACTGGACAGACCCACCATGAGAATTCTACATGGAGTATTATGCTATGTGTCATAAGTAATTCTTATAGTGACAATGATGTAATGGTCCTTCGACCTAAAGTCATGACATTTCTACATAAGGAATTATGTGTTTTGACATTGCCAAAAGTCACCTTTAACCGGGTGGACGATAAAGGTGATTGTTGGATGCATCATGAGTTATGTGAGAAATGAGAATGATGTAGATGGAATTTAACCCTCCTATAAATTAGGGATGATATCTATAGGCCTCTTGATTGAGTGAGACTATGAAATGCATGGCCATGCTCAAATAGAGATTTATTTCATATAGTTTACTCATTGATCAAGAAAATTGAGATTAAATTGTGAAGAGGATGACACATCCATGTCTTGAATTTAATCTTAGATATCAAGGTTAAAATGATTAAATTACATTGAAACATTGGTCACAAAAAGGTTGTGTCGAATCAACAATTTTATTATTACTTGGGTAACAATGATGTATTATTAGATGCTACTCACTGTTTATAATTTTATCATATGATTTAAAATTATTGCCAACGTAATAATAACCTACAGGGTTTCACACTAAGAACATTCATTAAGGAGATATAATTTAAATGTCAGTGATTTTAATATATTAATAAGATTGATTTTATTTAAATCATGACTTTAAATTATATGTATGTAATCTATATAAATATATTAGAGTCCCTTGGAAGAAAATACGAATATATATTTATTTGACATATATATTAATTAAGTAAGACTTGATTAAAATATATAATAAATATAAAATTTGGATTTATTCTCCTAATCAGATTAGGGTTTGGAATTACTCTATACATAACTATATATAGGATATATCAGTTGTTCTCTCAAGAATATACGTTTTCTAAAAACCCTAGCCGCTCATCACAGAGATACTAGAGTTAAGAGAGAGAGAGAGAGAAACAGATTCAACAGCTAGTACTGCAATCCTCCTTGCTTCTGATCGTGAGACGATTCGTGGGTGTTCGTGTGGATACCGTAGTGGCGTTGTCTAGTTGGATTGCGTTAAAGATTCAGAGACGTTCAACATCCTCATCAAAGTTTCGGATTCTGTTGGTTTAATCGGTAAAATCTTAAACCATCTGTATTAAAGTGTTTCGCATGGATACTCGGGTTAGGGTTTCGTTTTTTTTTATTCCGCTGCGTTTTATCTGTCGAAACCCAACATTATCCTCAAAGGTCTACTATGTCACACCCTTCATAGCTCCCACACTTAGAATTATTTTGTCCTTGCAAGGGTTTTGTCAACACTTAGCCAATTTTCCTCTTCATGGGCATCATGACCTTTAAGGTTCATCATGGGTCTTTTTAGGCATATCTTGGGAACTCATGAGTTGTTCTTGAGGCATTAGAATGATTTGACATTTTCTTGAGGTATTGATGACGTGGTGCCCCGATTGGGGTACGTGGAGCTCTTCCTCAGTCAACCTGACAAATGACACGTTGATGACCCTCCAAATCACTAATTGTGATTAATTAGATTTCATTGAGATTAATTAAGATTATTAATTATACCCCAGATACACTATGAGATTGAGATAAATGAGTTAATTATAACTTATTTTTCGATCCTACCAACTAATTTTATATTTATATAATATATTTGAAAAATTCTATTTTACATGTTGAAATAGTATCAAAAGATAGGAGGTTATATTATTGTGATGTATAATATGGTTATAACTAGTACAATTTATATATTTTTAAGGAAGAAGATATATTGATTTTACATTATTATAAAAATTATGTAAATGAACTTTAAAAACTTCAAAAAATTCACATATCATATCGTTTTTGCATGCTTATTTTATCCATACAGGTAGATTTTTTTCATATAATTTAGGACTGAAGCATAATTTATAATTTACAAGTATCATATTTTGATTGCGAGTAAGAAATGTTAAATTATTAAGTTTGATAAATTATTATATAAAAAATAAACAAGACCGGTTTGGGCCAAATCCATCGGGGGGAAGGGGTGGGGGTGCCTCCTTTTGCAGCTATTTTCAATTTGGAACAATACTTCATTACTTGGTTGAATGATTTGTAAACTCTACATAGTAGTCTTTCTTCATTTGTTACATTCTCTTTATTCTCTTTCTTTTTTTATATTGTGTTTAACTTCCAAATAATTTACGGTTTCTCTTTTACAACAAACGTATACCTATAAAGTAAGAGAGGCTCGAAATATAAATGATTTACGATTTTTCTTTGTTCATTGGTGATCTCGCTTTGTTTTATTCGCCTTATAAAGATCAGTTTTTGGTCTTATTTATAAGGATTCAATATGAGTTACCAGTTTGTCATTCCTGGTTGCGAGTTCAAAGAATTTCTTTAAAATACTATAAGTGCCATCTTTATAATTTTTTATTTTATTTTAATTTTCTTTTATAGATATGTTTGAATTTGAATGTTTTGTAATTTCCGAGCAAAATCTTATAATCTAGCTTTTCAGCTGATTTTAGGGGCGGAGATAGTAAAAAATGATGTGTGCAAGTGAGGACCCTAAGTTATATATTGGTACAATGGTAACCTTTATCGTTTTGTACTTGAAGGTCTTAGTTTCAAAACTTCCCAACAACAAATTGATCTTTTTTTTTATTTTTAAAATCAATAATATTAAAAAAGATACTCATTACATTCCTTAGGTTCAAAACTTCTCAACAACAATATTGTCTTTTTTTTAACTCTTTAACATAAGGGTAAATAAATCATTTAAATCACTAATATTGACATAGACAACCACTCCAATCCTTAGCTTCGAAACAGATATCCATAATCTCATTCGTAGTTCACATGGCTCCTTCATTTGAGGTGGGAGGAGGGGGGCATGGGTATGGAATTTCATGATATAATAAAGTTGCTTTGGGGGAAATGTTTTTGGGGGAAGTTTTCCCCGAACTCCGCTAAAATTTGTGTGCCCAGAACTTAAATCCTAGATCCGCCACTGGTGGATGTTAAAATGTGTTTCGTTAGATCTGGCATCGAATGTATTATGCACGTAATCCACAAACTCAAGCAATAAAATAAGATGAAGAAGTTAAGTCTTGAACATACAAATCAAGAATATAAATTTTTACCCAGGCTCACCAAAATCTGGGTTACATCCTGCATGCCTTAATATCAATACTATTGATCCAAGTTTTCCACGAGTTACAATTATTATGAACTAACACACACTCCGCTAATTTGTCTCACAAACTTTCAATAGTTACATAATATTCTCATCTTCTTGTAAGATACCCTCAAAAGAGACAAAAATCTCAATTGGGGGAGGAGAGATTCACGATATAATAAAGTTGCTTTGGGGGAAAAATTTGGGGGAGTTGCCCTTGAACCCCACTAAAATTTTTGCACCCAAAAAACTTAAATCCTAACTCCGCCACAAGTTGATGTTAATTAATGTAATGTTGGATTTGGAATTGAATGTAACACACACCTCATCTATAAACTCACGTAATAAAATAAGATAATGAAATTAAGACGAGAACATACAAATCAAGAACACAAATTTTTATCCAACTTCACCCAAATCCAGGTTACATCTACTTCACTAATCTATCTCGCAAACATAATATCCTCATCTTCTTGTAAGAGACCCTGACAAGAATGATAAAACTCTCACTTTTGTGATATTCACGTAAACCAAGAAGTGAGAGTTTTATCATTCTTATGAGGGTCTCTAGCTGGAAAGTGCAAACATTGTTGGGGGGTGGGGGGTGGGCAGGGGGCAAGAGGCGGTGGGGGAATTCATGGTGTTAGGTCCCAAAGGGAAACTACTAAAAATGTGAGAACCCGAAAAATTTTAAATCTATTTTATGATAAGAAATAATTTTATTTTGTATTATTATATTTTTGCATGGAGTTAGCCTTTTTTAAATATGAATGATAAATTCATATCTACAATGAAAATTTTTATGATGAGGTTAAGTTCCTTAAAAAGGTATCAAAAAGGGGACTAGCAAATCCCATATAAGACTATATTAAACAGCATGGAGGAAAAGGAGAGGGTTACGTAAGATTGGTGATTACGTGTTTGATTAGGAACTGTTTAGGTGACTAAGTTTTCATGCATGTAGGACAACAACTGTTTGCTGTCAAGAAGTCATGATGAATAGCCGTTTTACAGTCCAAATTAACCAATTATTTTATTCCAATGCTTAACCTTAGCTTACTACTCTTGAACTCTATAAATACCTCATTTGAGATGAAATTTTAATTCCTTTACCAAAATTTCTTTGTTAAGAGTTTCGTTTAAACTTATCATCTCCATAAATTTCTAAGTTCTTCTTTTAGAAAATTATTCTCAGACCAGCTTTGATTTCACCCTTAAAAACGAAGAGGTAAGAACCTAGTACCCTACTCAGTTTCTTTCGTGCATAGCATCAAAGATTTATGCTAATTTTTTATTCTTTCGCATTTTCATGAGGCATCCTAGGCTAAGTTTGTTCATGATAAGCCTTCCATGGTAGCAGAGACAATCTCTAATGTTAGTCTCTGATGAGTTAATCTCTGATGAGATATTGTTAATCTCTAATGAGATATTCTTAGTCTCTAACGAGATATTCTTAGTCTGTGATGAGATCTTCTTAGTCTTTGATGATGACGTCAGCCTTAGTCCCCGATGAGTTAAGATGACGTCATCAGTCCTTGATGAGTTATTTAGTCTCCAACAGGCTAAGGTTTAGTCTCTGATGTCGTCATCCTTAGTCTCCGACAGGCTAAGGTTTAGTCTCTAATGATGTCATCCTTAGTCTCCGACAGGCTAAAGTTTAGTCTCTGATGACGTCATCCGTAGTCTCTCACAGGCAAAATTTCTTAGTCTCCGATGGAAAAATATGTTAGTCTCTGATGGCTAAAGATACTAGTCCCCGAGGAGTTTTGCGATGAACAAATCATCCCCTGTCAGCCAAGAGTGTTCGACGATAGTCGAAGTTATCACCCGAGGAGTTTGGTGCTGAACAAATCATCCACTGATGAGTTCAGCGATGACTTGGGGAGTTCGGCACTGAACAAGTTGTCACCCGACAAGTTTGGCGATGAACAAGATTATCCCCTGATGGATGGATTATTCCCTGACGGGTAAGTCATCCCCTGATGGTCGAAGGCTATCCCCTGATGACTGAGAGACATCCCCTGATGGGCGAGACATTTCCTGACGGGTAGTTTTCTCTGATGACCAGTTATTCCCTGATGCGCAGTTTGTCATCGAGACTATAAAACATTATTTTCTTAAAATTATTTTATGATATTAATATTTAAGACAGTAAAAGTCTAAGGACATCACATACACATTTTCTTTCATAAATTCTTATTAAGGTATTAAAATATTACTTGCATAATTTACAAAATCTTTCACTCACTAGTAAGTAGAATTTGAATCTTTGTTGCAAAGGACCGAGACAAGTATATTCTTACTCTTATGCTTATTTCAGTTAAGCGCATGATCAATTGATTCAACATGCGTACAAAATTATGATTTTTTTTTTATATTTAAATTTCCTTGTGAAACAGAATGCTATGCCTTAATTTCCGCTAGCATGATATGAATGAAAGTGCATGGATATAAAGAAGCTTTGCTCTATCAGTTATTTTTCAATATTATATCTGTGCAATAAATGAGAATGATATGTCCCTTAAATGGGTTATGCCACATGGATGGCTAGAGGAAAGGAAAGGTGCTGATTTGTTCTTCACCTGACCTAGAGGAATTTTATGTGACTACGTACGTTCACATAAGGAGGGATCATGTGGGCACAGTTAGGCCAGCTGTATACCGTATGGTTAGCAGATCCAACGGGTTTAGCCCCCGATGGATATTTTTACTTCAAGGAAGTTATGCTTTGTTTTAAGAAGGATTACACAATTGTTTATCATCATTAATCCTAAAGATTCCTTAAAGATTTCTGAGGCATTAGTATTGATTCACCAAGCCTCTTAGCAGAATTGAATTCTTTGAAACATTCAAGATTTGCTTTCCCAAATTGTTTATATACTTGCTGGGCGTGAACCGCTCATTCTTGTTGAATTTTAATGTTTTGCAGGGCAGAATATTAAGGCTGAGCCCTCTGACAAGGGAAAGGCAAGGATGATCGGTTACTGAGTTTAGCTAACCCTTTGTAGTGCCAATAAGGAAGGAAGGAAGGAAGATGATCTGAAAAGTGATGTTTTGTATTAAAATATAAAGATAGAATAGCTTCCGCTGAAAAATGTAATATCTTGGGTTATAATAACTCTTTAATATTGCCTTTTTTCCAGTATTTATTATACGAATGGATGTGTGGTTATCTTTTCCTTCTTTTGACGAAGCCCTGATCCAGTGAGGGATTTTGGGGTCGTCACAAAAAAAGGGGTTGAATAGGATTTTCTAAATTTTCACTTTACATGTTGATAACGTATTCCTTGCTTAAGCAAGATTTAAGAAAAGTTTACTTAAAATTTTTAAAAGTAGCTGAATAAGAAATCCCCTTTTAAGTATTTGAGACTAAGAATGCAGTACTAAGGCAACAACAACAAATATAAGCAAGATAACAAATACAAGCAGAAGATAAAACTAAGCAAGACATGAGACAATATTTTTATAGTGGTTCAGTAACGCCTACTACACTTTTCTTCTCTTCTTAATTAAGAGAAGACACTCAATATAAAAGTTCACATAAAACTTAATTGTACAAGGAAACTTGGTTCTTTTAATGTCTTCCTCATCAGTAGGATCATCAACAGGTGACTTATTCTTCTTCCCCTTTTTGATATCATCAGTCATGATAGGGAGAAAAGCAATAAAATTTTTGATGGAAGAGATCACTGTATCTTGCTTCTTGTTAAGTGTGCATAAGCATTGTTCAAGATCATATCCAAGAGGTGTATCTACAGTATTGAAGGTTGCAACAGCAGGGTGAGAGTTTAGTAGGGAGTCTAGCTTCTTCTCAAGTTTAGTGAGACGCTTCTTGACGTTGTGATTAAAGGTCCATATGTTTTGATTGCAGGACTTTATTTTTTGTAGAGCGTAGTCAAGTTTGTTGTCATAACTGAACTCAGTCTTCCTCACTTCAACATGAGTTTTCTTCTTCTATGCAATAGGTTTAGAGGTTGGAGCAGGAGCTTTGTAGGTTGAGCTTGCTGAAACATTTGAGAGCGTGATGGCTGGATACTTGTAATTTCTGAAATCAATTTGGTGCCTCTAATGCTTTCCCATAGCAAAACGACCATGATTAGGGTAGTGGAATTCCTCACGGTGAGATTTCAGCAAGAAATTAAAGCCACTCCATGTATCTTATTTAAGTTGTTGAATATTTGGAGAGTTTCTCATGATATCAAATATTGATCGAACGACCATGCCATTGTTAAGAGCATGAACAAGTGGCAAAAAGAGTAAAAAATCAGGAGTGCTTATGTTTTGAAAAAAATTACTTGGAAGTTCAAACAGATTGATATCATCCTACAAATCATCAAATACTCTCCATCCATAAATTGATCTTTCAAAATCTGCACAAGTCACGGTTCCAACATGTTTGGCCATCCACTGCTGTATGAAGTCATAGTGTTCTATTTCCTCATCAACTCTTTTATAGTAGGTTTGATTCATTGGGGGGGAATCAAAATGCATCTCTTTTAGCCTTATCTGTTAGGGGTTTCAAGCACATAAACGCAGTGGAAGTGATAAATTAAAAAAATTTATTGAAACCCCAACCAGGATCCATGCAAAACAGTAAATACAGATTTGATAGAAGAGTACCTATTCAAGCTACAGATTTTGAACTTTGGTGGAGATAGTGATGAACCACAAGCTCAATCCAACTGAACCAAGCCTCTACAGGTATCCACACGAGCGTATATAACTCAACCAAGGAAATGAATGACTTCCCTTATATGGTACTATCCAAAAGTAAATCAAAGAACAACTTTTATCTCACTCTCTATGTTTGGTCTATTTCTTTCTTCTCTACTCTTTGCTATACAGAGCATAAGAAAGAACTGAAGGTTTTGTATATCTAGTATATATCTCTGTCTATGTATATCTCAAACATATCTCATGAAGGAGATAAGAGGAAGAGGAGTATTTATAGGCAACTAACCTCCTCTTCTACCACCCTTTTCAACCAATAGCTCATCATATATATCATATATATGTTTAGATTCAATGAACCTAGACATATGTGGCTAACCTCCTCTTCCACCACCCCTTTCAAGCAATAGATCTTCATATATATCATATATATATTTAGAATCAATGAACCTCGATAGAGGTGACTAGATATAATGAGCCTGGATAGAGGTGACTAGATACAATGAACCTGAACAGAGGTGTGTCTAAATACAATGAACCTAGATAGAGGTGACTAGATACAATGAACCTAGACAAAGGTGTGTCTAGATACAATGAACCTAGAAAGAGGTGGCTAACCACCTCTTGCAAGCAGCTATTAACATTTAATAATCTGCAGTGGCTGTTACAATTGACTAAGTCAATTACTAGTATTAATTCTCAACTATAATTTTAAATAAGCCAATCATATTCACTTATATAAAATCTAATATCCGAATTAATTCTCCTTTTAATTAAGCTCTTAGTGTGAGACCCTTTAGGTTATTATTACGTTGACAATAGTTTTATAATCATCTTATAAAATTATAAACAGTGCGCGACATCTAGTAATACATCATTGTTACCCAAGTAATAATAATGTTGGTGATTCAACATAACCTTTTTCTTATGACCAATGTTTCAATGTAATATAATTCCTTTTGGCCTTGATATCCAAGATTAAGCTCAAGGCATGAAGTGTGTCATCCTCTTAATAATTAAATCTTTGTTTTCTTGATCGATGAGTAAACTATAATAGATAAATCACTATTTGAGCATGACCATGTATTTCATAGTTCTACTCAATCAAGAGGCCCAAGGATATCAATCCTAAAAGGGACAAATCCTATCTAGATCATTCGCATTCCTTACACAACTCATAATATAGCCAACAGTCACCTTTATGGTCCATCCGGTTAAAGATGACTTTTGGTGATATCAAACCATATGAATCCTCGTGTAGAAATGTAATGACTTCAAGTTGAAGGACCATTACATCATTGTCACTCTGAGAATATCTTATGACACTTCACTTACATGTAGAATTCTCATGGTGGGTCAATCCAGTACACTGTTCTCCAACATGTACCTATGTATTGACTTGATATCTCACATATCTATGGCCAATGAGATTAGGTTGTCAGTCAACCCACATGCTAGTCTCAATGTATCATTGTCATCCCATTAACAATAATACTTGACTAGGGATGTTTAAGAATATTGATACATTTTACAACTATATGATCTCATGTTCCAAGTCACATACTTGAACCAATATAATCTATATTCATTATTTTAGGGATGTTTATTATCTTAACAATTATATCACATAGTAAATTGAAGCATAATAAACTAAATATTATTTATTAAATCATAACATAAGTACAAGTGCGCCATGACAATTAACAAATAATTGGCTCCTAAGGCATACACTCCAACAATCTCCCATTTACACTAGAGCCAATCATTCATGTATCTAATACCAATGGATGTAGTGTGACCATCATGCTTTTGCTGTGGCAGAGCCTTAGTTAGTGGATCTGCAACATTTTCATCTGTCGGTATCCTGCATATATATACATCTCTTCTGTCAATAATTTCATGGATGAGATCATATCGTCTAAGTATATGTTTGGATCGCTGGTGAGATCTTGGTTCCTTGCCAAGTGCGATGGCTCCATTGTTGTCATAGTAGAGATTAACTGGGTTAACAATGGGTGGAACAACATTAAGTTTTGTGATGAAATTTTTAATCCAAACAACCTCTTTAGTTGCTTCTGAAGCAGCTATATTGTGGCGGCCTCGGAAATCCCCCAAAGCCGGGCCTCAGGCACTGTTAACAATTTGGGTGATAGCCCCAAGATCCCCAGTTTGGAACCCCCGGACCCCGCCAGAAAATAGATATAAAAATCACAACACAACTGAGACAGACACATCATAACCAAGCATTTACATCAACTGGAAGAAACATATAATCTCAAAACATCATAATAAAATCTTAAGGTTCACTTCTTCTTACAAAACTTCAAAGCTTGGAGATAAACAAGCTGCAGCAGAAACTAACTTTTAATGACCCATCTGGCCTTACAACCTAAACATTTCTATGATGGCCTTCCGTTTCACTTTCCCTTTAAAAGCCATCCATAGGAGAGAAATTAAGAAGCTCTCACTATGCCATTTTCTCTTTTCCCTTACTAGGCAACTCGGCTTTCTTGACATAACCTGTAAAACATTTCATAACATTCCACATGAGTGTTTACGCTCAGCAAGTATATATTCATAAGCAAGAACAGATATTTCAAAAACTTTAATATTCATTGAGGTTGGGCAAAACAATGCCAACACCTCCTCATAAATCAATAAACATGTATCATTTAGGGTTCCCAAGTGATATCAAAGGTTGACCCTCTTACAATAAATCATGATTCGCCCTCTCTTCATCAGATAATGCATCACTTGACCAGACTGATCATTATCTGACTTCCTTTAACAATCAAATTTCATCTCAGCTGGTTAGCCTGGTCGTTTGATTCCATCATTTGACATACGTAGTCACTTGCAGAAACCAATTAATCTGCGAGGGTTTGATTACCGATGCCTCGGTCTCTCATTCCCCATCTTCATTGGCCAGAAGACCAGACGAAAGCATTCAACAGCCCCTTAACTTCCCATATGGATATATCTTCTTGAAAACATTTTCTTATTTTGAATAGCCTTGGCGTGCTTGACAATTAAAAGCAGCGACTGCCAACAACATTGGCGTGCTCAACAAATAAAAGTAGTGACAGCCAATAGCGTAACTATATATCCATATGGAAGTTACTCGGGTGTGCATACAAGTTCACAACTTGCAACACCCTTACATCATCTTTATCATCTTTTGGTGTGCTAGGGACTTTAAACAACTAGCAAACACCCAATAACACATAACTCAATAATCAACATCTTTTCACATACACTGAATCAATGATAGTACGTTACTTAATCATAAAAGAGATCATCATCTTGCATAGGCATTAACATCATTCATTTACGTAAATCAAAATAATGATTCTACGTAATCAGTAAGAAAGAAAGTGGAATGAGTATATACTTGCCTTGATCCTTAGCTAGATTCAATATATTTGTTGCAATAAGGTTCTGTAAAACATCGTTGTTGGTATAACATGAGAAATCCACATCTTGAAAGATAAATATGAGAGTATGCAAAATATGGGATGATCATCAGGGACTGAATTAACCATCAGGGGATTAATCATCCGTCAGGGAAATAGTCAAACATCAATGGGTACTTATTCGTCAAAGACTAACAAATATCTCATCAAAGACTAATGATGTCATCTTAACCCATCGGAGACTAAGGATGACATCATCAGAGACTATTTAATCCATAGGAGACCGATGACGTCATCTTAATCCATAAGAGACTAATGCTGACGTCATCATCGGAGACTAATTAACCCATAAGAGACTGTTTGTAGAACTTGTCTCTGCTATAAAAGAAAATCTTTCAAGAACAAGAATGATGCCCAGAAATGAACAAACTCAAACCTAGGATGCAATAAAATCCTACCTGTTGTGTGTAAACTTCTTTTCATAAACACAAAACAACATACTCTTTTAAAAGCTTTATTCTTTCCTAAAGACATAGCACACACAGCTACTACTCTCGGATGCCATGCAAAAAAGGAAAAACAGAGGAAAACTTAAGATTCTTACCTTTTGACTTTGATGGAATAGATTCAAAGCTTGTCTAGAAGAAATCGTTCAAAAGAAAGAACTTGAAATTGTATGAAAATGGTAGGTTTAAAGAAGAACTTTGGAAGAGAAATTTTTAGAAAAGCGATTAAAATTTTACCTCCAAATGAGGTATTTATAGCAGACTGAAATTTAGCTTTGAGATAAAATCATTGGTTAATAAAATGGCTGCTCATCATGATTCTTAACAGCTAATACATGTAACAAGCAACTGCTGTCCTTGATGCACATAAGCTAGTCACTTAAGCAGCTTACTAATCTAATTAATATACTTACACACGATGTAGTCATAACTACGTAAGCTACTAAGTTCTTCATGGGACTTACTAAACTGGACGCTTGGCTCCTTCAAGCAATAACAAATGTTACCAAACATATAAACATAATTTGCTTGTCCTTATAATCAACATCTATAACCCTTGAATGGGTCCAAAAATATTTAAACATTCAAAAACATCATATATTAACTATACATGTTAATAAGATAACAAATATGAGTTAATAAATTATTTATAGATAAACAAAATTTCCAGGTCGTCACATATATACTCAAACTATGTTGTAGAATTGGTAACTGTATCTTGCTTTGAACTTTTCCAGCTCATAGCTCTACTATTTAGGCAAAACACATAACCCGATTGCGATCGGTAGTCATCCTTATCAGTTTGGAAACTGGCATCTGTGTAACCCTTTACTACCAATTACTCTTGACCTCCATATATCAAGAATAAATCCTTAGTCCTTTTTAGGTACTTTAAGATGTTCTTGACAGTTGTCCTGTGACATTCACCTGGATCTGAGTGGTATCTGCTCGTCATGCTCAAGGCATACAATACATCAGGACGAGTACATATCATTGCGTACATAATAGATCCAATTTTTGACGCATATGGAATCTTATCCATACGATTCCTATCATCTTGTGATGTTGGACTTTGAGATTTAGAGAAAGCTATACCATAAGACGTCGGTATATATCCTCTTTTAGCCTCTTGCATGCTAAATTGTTGCAGCACCTTGTAGATGTATGTACTTTGAGTTAATCTGAGCAATCTCCTTGATCTATCTCTATATATCTTGATGCCTAGAATATAGACAACATTACCCGTGTCCTTCATAGAGAAACATTTTCCCAACCATGTCTTCACGTCTTGCAGGGAAAGAATGTCATTCCCAATAAGCAATATGTCATCGACAGATAATACTAGGAATACAATATGATTACCACTAACCCTCTTGTATACACAAGGTTCATCTTCATTTTTGACAAAGACAAATTTTTGACTATGTTGTTAAAACGAAGATTCCAGCCCCTAGAGGCTTGCTTTAATCCATAAATGGATCATTGTAGCTTACATATCTTTCTAGCATTCTTTGGATCAACAAAACCATCAGGTTGTGTCATGTACACATCCTCAAGGAGATTTTTGTTAAGGAAAGATGGTTTGACATCCATCTGCCAGATTTCCTATTCATAAAAGGCTGCAATAGCAAGTAAAATCCTGATGGATATGGACATCGCAACTGGAGAATAAGTTTCATTATAGTAAACACCATGTACTTGTTTGAAACCTTTTGCTACCAGTCGCCCTTTATAGGTATGTACATTTCCATCCATGTGAGTTTTTGTTTTGAAAACCCACTTGCACCCAATTGGTTTTACCCCTTCAGGTGGATCAACCAAGATCCATACCTGGTTGGTTTACATGGACTCCATCTCGGATTTCATAGCTTCCACCCATCTCTCAGATTTTGGTCCGTTCATAACTTCTTGGTAAGAAGTAAGCTCATCTTGGTCCATTAGCATCACATCTCCAGTCATAGTCACAAGATATCCATAATATCTTTTTGGCTCTTGGCGTGTTCTACCATATCTATGAAGGCCTTGTGTTACTTGAGCGGGTTCATTCTCCACAACGACTTATGGTTCTTGCTCACATTCCACATTAGGTTCAATGATATCTTGTGGTTCTCGAATTTCTTCGAGTTCTACTTTCCTCCCACTATTTCCTCTAGATTTAAACTCCTTTTCTAGAAAAACACCAACACGAGCAACAAACACTTTGTTCTCCAAAGGTTTGTAGAATTGATACCCTTTAGTTTCTTTTGGATATCCCACAAAATTATATTTATCTGATTTAGGTTTGAGCTTATCAAGAGCTTGATGTCTTACATATGTCTCGCAACTCCAAATTTTTATGAAAGACATATTAGGACGTTTCCCAGTCCACATCTCACATGGTGTCTTTTGAACCGTCTTTGTAGGAACACGATTAAGTGTGAAGGCAGCTGTCTGTAGAGCATGTTCCCAAAAACTTATTAGAAGATCTGCATGACTCATCATGGATCGCACCATGTCCTACAAGGTATGATTTTTCCTCTCGGATACACCATTCCATTGTGGTGTTCCAGGTGGAGTGAGTTGTGATACAATTACACATTCCTTAAGAATATTATTAAATTCTTGACTTTAGTATTCACCTCCTCGATTTGATCGAATAACTTTAATACTTTTTCCAAATTGGTTTTGAACTTCATTTTTGAATTCTTTGAACTTTTCAAAGGATTTTGATTTATGTCTCATTAGATATACATATCCATATCTACTGTAGTCATTAGTAAATGTAATGAAGTAATAAAACCCATCTCATCCAAGCAAACTCATTGGTCCACGTACATCACTATGCATAAGACTCAAAATGTCGCTAGCCCATTCACTTTGTCCAGTGAAAGGGGCTTTAGTCATCTTGCCTAATAAACAAGATTCACACACCTCATATGATTCAAAATCAAATGAATCCAAAAATCCATCTCTATGGAGTTTGGATATGCGTTTCTCATTTATATGGCCCAATTGACAATGCCAGAGATACATTGGATTTGAATCATTTGATTTAAACCGTTTAGTATTTATGTTATAGATAGGCATTTCCAAATCTAGAATATAGAGACCATTAAATAATTTTTCAACACCATATCATAATTCATTTAAGTAAAATGAACAATTGTTGTCCTTTATTACAAATGAATAGCCTTTCTTATCTAAATAAGAAACATAAATAATATTCTTGCTAATGGCAAACACATAATAATAGTCCTCTAATTCTAAAACTAGCCCAGCGGGTAAAGATAAATGATAAGTTCATACGGCTAATGCAACAACTTTTGTTCCATTTCTAACTTGAGGTCAACCTCATCTTTTGCCAAAGATCTAGTCCTTTTTAGTTCCTTCAATGTGAGAACCACGTCCAATAACTAATACCCAAGATGTTGAAATAGATAAATTGACTTCTATAACATATATACCTGAATCAAAAGTCATACTTCCTTTCTTCTTCTTAAGTTCTTCAAGGTAAGCATGACAATTCCTTTTCCAGTGTCCATATTTTCCACATAAGTGACAATCACCTTCTTTTGCTATCCTACTTTTAGGCTTCAATGCCTTTTTATATTTGGGATTGAGTTTGGCACTAGAATTAGATCCCATCTTTTTCTTGTCTTTACCTTTAGCCTTTCCTTTGTTCACCTTCATTATGGAACTAGGACTTGACTTCTTCATGTTGTTTTCAATAGTTCTCAACAAGCTTAACAACTCAGTCAGTGGTTTCTCAATTTCGTTCATGAGGAAGTTCATGACAAACTAAGAATAGTGGTTGTTTAATGATTGCAAAACCAAATCAGTTTGATCTTCCTGAGCAATGGGGAAGCCCAACCTATCAAGGTACTTAATATACCCAATCATTTTTAGCACATGTGGACCAACTGGATCACATTCACCCTGCTTGCAATGATACAGTGCTTTACTTGTATCATATCTTTCTTGTCTAGTATGCCCTTAGAATAATTTGTTTAGGTGCTCAATCATCTCATAAGCTTCCATTAACTCATGTTGCTTCTGAAACTTAGGGTTCATGGATGCAAGCATGAGACAACTCATGTCCAGAGCATCATCTTGATGCTTCTTATAAGCATTATGTTCCATACGTGGTGTAGTATTAGCAGGTGCTTCAAGAACTGGTGCATCTAGGACATAGAGCTTTCGCTCTTGTTTGAGGAGAATCCTCAAATTCCTATGTCAGTCAAGGAAATTAATCCCATTCAACTTGTCCTTCTCAAGGAGTGACGTAATGATATGTTGCTTGTGTTATTGTCTGCCATTATTGTGTACAAATTATAAATGTAGAAATAAATGAACTAGTTTGCAGAATTTTAATAATGTATTTGATTATGACACATTCAAAATATGTGCCCCCACTATTTTATTCAAATTAATTGCCCTCACCATTAATTCAGAAAGTATTTCTTTTAAATCTTTCTAGTGAGCCAAGATCCATATTTCATTATATCTTATACTAGTTTTGGCTAGTCACATAAAACATAACTATTTAGGTAATCAACACTTTGTTAATTATATCATATATAACTCTTGGATAGTTTGGTGAACAACTCTTTGTTACAGTCAATCTAATGGATTTTACCAAACTCCATGCCTCTAAGCCCACAATCCTATTGTGTTAGCTTAGTTAAGTCAGACTCAATATCATAACAGTTTGGATCTCACAATTATCTGATCGCATTTCTCCAAGATAAATGGGGCGCCTTGCTTTGGAAAATCCCACACCCATTGATCAAGATTTTGATGGAGTGTTTAATATTGGAAAGCATCTTAGACTTAATAATTTTATGAGGGATTTAATTAAGAATTTAAGATCTCACCATTCATTAATCATATAAATCGTGCACATCAGTTATTGTATCACATATATGCATGAATAAAGTGCAAAATAAATGTGTCACGGTTATGACCCAATCCTATACCAATCTTTTCAAGCTAATGAAAGATTGAAGGTCAACCTAAGATAATACACCATCTTCATAGCATAAGCCTCCAGACCTGCTTGGCAAGTGCGTTTCTTTGTCCTCTTCTCTTGTCCAGTTGATCAAGTACAAATATTGAAAAAACCTATATTAACTCTGTGACAGCTCAGCCTTCTCACCATATCTTGTAAAACATTTGATAATAGCAACATGAGCAATTTACACTCGCAAGTATATAATCAAGTATTGGGTGAGCTTTGAAAGATGGATGATTTATTGGGCTTAAGTGTTTATGAAGTTGGATGGAAAGAATGGCAACACCTCTTAATAGCTTGGAGAAAAATGGATTCTAGGGTCCCTGAGTGATAACGAGGGATTTGACTCTTTTCTTAAGAGAATAAATAATAATTTCACATGCGCCTTATATCCATGTCCATTTGGCGCACGTGCCCTTAGGAACTTCGTATCAAACAGTATATTAGCTGGCCACCTGATCACCGTCTGACTTCATCATAATGACATACGTAGTCAATGCAGAAATCTTTTATCTGTGAGGGTTCGGTTACCGATGCCTTGGTTTTCGTCCCCTATAGATCCTAGGCCCGGGATGCTAGGCAGATGCATCCCACTAGCCTTTAGTTACCCACACTGATATACTTTACAAGTATGTGGTGAAAAATAAGTTTTCTACTTCCGTATAAGATTTACTTTGGGTTGTTAGCGAATTTGAATAGCTAACAGTCGCCCAAGTATACTTGATTCTAGTACAACATTTTTCACGTATATTGGATCAAGGGATCATACGTTACTTAGCTTTGAAGAAATTAAATCATGAATATTGACATAATATATTACGTATATCGAAGGAATGATCATACGTTTTAATTGAAAGGAACATAGAGTGAATATATACTTGCCTTGAGTCCTTAGTGAAATTTAACACTCGTGTAGGAAATAATTCTGTGAAACATGTACATGCAATTACATGATAAATCTCAACTTAAATACACATGAGGATGCACATGTAGAGTGTTCGTGAAGTTCTCAAGTCTGTGATTGACTAATTGAGTTGTCATTCGTTGAATTGGGATTCGGTTGGATTCGAATCGGAGTCCGAGAGATTTGTGGATTTGATAATACATCACTTATAAGCTCTCGATAATTTAAATTTAATTATTGGAGGCCTTAGATTAATTAATTAATATTAATTAATCAAATTTATTTGTTTAAATGATTTTATTAATCATTTAACATTTATTAAAATTTGTTCCTTAATTATTATTTAATTATTTAATTAAACAATAATCATTTCATAATTAAAACTTAATCATAAAAGATTTATAGATCTTTTATCATTTATTACGCATTTGTTCTTAAATTATTATTTAATTTCTTTAATTAAATAATAATTATTTATCAATTAAGTAATTTATTTCTTAATTACTTTTGAATTAAATGATTTATTGATCATTTAATAATCATTTAGAATTTATTCATTAATTGTTTTAAATTAAATAATAATTGTTCTTGGTTCCTTAATTTAATTAATCAAGAAGTAATCCTCAATTAATCTTAGCTTAAATGATTTATTATTTAATTGTTTTAATTAAATAATAACCATTTATGAATTAATGATTCGTCACTTAATTATGGTAATTAAGAGACTCTAACATCATAAATTAATATTATTTTTAAAACATAAAAATTTTAAACATGTAAGAGTTTATTTATATGTCAAAATAATTATTCAAAAATTATTTATTTAATAATTTGTATAGGTATTTTATTTTTATTTTATTTTCTTTTTAAATTTGGATTAGGCCAAAAATAAAATAAAGTGGACCGGGTCAGATCTGGGTCAAAACTAGGTCAACAGTGGATCGGACTGGGTCAAATTGGTCAAGTCCGGGTCGACACCGGGTCGGTTCGACCCGACCCGAGATCATCACCCCTAATAGATTAGGGTTTTCAGTAGCCGCGGTTGCCGCTGGCGCCATTTCGGCTAAACGGCAAGCCACAGCCCCTCATGCCCGATGCGATGCACACACACACACACACACACACAAATCGGTGGTCAGGACGTCCCCGTGACGTTCCCTATAGGAGAATACCTATGAGAACCCGAAAATAAAATGAGTTTTGTTGTAAATTAATTCATATTATGATTAGTTTTATTGTATGATTGATTCATATTATGATTAATTTATTTTATGTATGAAAGTTTATATTTTTATTCGGTATGAATAATAAATTTATATCTTAAATGAAAATTTTATGGCAATATGATGTCCAAAGATTTATAAATATATTTTTGAGCTCAAAGCCTTAAATGATTATTTTTACGCAAGTATTATCAAGAGTAAGTGTATTTATCACGTGAGAAGGCAACACACGGGTGTGAGCTATGGTACCCTTTTTTTTAAAACCAAAGACTGTTGTGAGACAAGAGATATAATTACTCTATGTCAGAGCAGTTGCACGTGACCCGTCAAAACCAGTTAATCTACTTCAACAGTACACTAGATTGTTTGCTATGATAGATGACTGACTGACTTTTAGCAGCCGTTATGTTTGTCCCACAAGATGGTTTGTAGAAGGGGGGTTGAATACAAATCACAAAATTCTTTCGAACTTTGTGAGTTTAGTGAATATAATGTATTAAAAGTTGCGGAATTGAAAGAATACAATATATCACAAGTGTTTCTGAACTTTTCTAAGTCAATGAAAGATTATAAAAGCTCACTGGTGTGAATGACTAGCTTCCAACAACTCTGTTGAAAATAACAACTACACTCTACAATATGAATTCTAGCTTCTCTCAAGTTATGAAAACTTGTTTCTCTTTCTCTGTAGGTTTATTACAATTGCGATATGATCTGAGATAAGATATATTCTTGTTGTTATCTCGATGTATATTATCTCAACTGATCCATGTCTCTATTTATAGACATAGCTTCCTTGTTCTCCAAGTTTCTTCAGTGAGTTGCCTCCAAAAAAAATATCTCTGATATTCTTTGGTAATTGTAGCTATATCACATAACTTTTTTTTTTTTTGCATGACCTGCCTTGCACGTCAACCTGTTATGTAACATCTTTGGTGTATCAGCACACTTATTCCCTCTTTTCCTCTTGGAGTTCCCATGAAAAGTTATCTATGCAGTGAATAACTTATCTCTATGAGCTTCTTGGTTTTTGATTGGACCAGCTTCCATATTTTCCTCCTTCAAGTTTCTATAAGTTGTCTTTGCATTTTTCACTCCAGTAGCTATATACGCATGCTAGTGTATAAGTATGACTTTTCTCCATATCAGTGTTCATACCTGTAGTGTATAACTTATCTCCTTGAAACTTCTTTGGTAGTCAATCTCTCCTTATTGGACCACCATCTATATTTTAATTCCACCGCCTTTAAACTTGACTTAGCGAATTTGTGAACTCAGCCATGTGTCATCCCATATGTCATGTTTAGTCTCTGATTATTTTATCCCCTGATAGACAGCCTCTATTTATCAGTTGATATTTGTCCTATGATGGACAGTCTCTGGTACCGAGAAGTCCATTCCCTGATGATGAGAAAACTATCCCCTAATGCTGAGACACTCATCCAATGATTCCGAGAATCTCATCCTCTGATGGCGACATCCCTAACGCCCGAGCACTTTGGTGCTTCACATTTTATCCACTGATGCTCGAGCACTTTGGCACTAGTGTAAATTACCCGACGACTTTGGCGATGAGTAATTTTGAGTTTGGCGATGTTGTTGATTTTCCCGACGACTTTGGCGATAGTCATTTTGAGTTTGGCAACGGTCAAATTTTCTCAAGGCTACTTTAATGCATTGGAGTGTCTTTGTTTCGGTCTTTGGTTGTTTCAACATTAGTCTCTAATGAACAAACACTTAGTCTCTGACGAACAAAAACTTAGTCTCCGACAAGCAAAAAATTAGTCTCCAACGAAAGAAAACTTAGTCTCCGAAAAACAAAAACTTAGTCTCCAACGAACAAAAACTTAGTCTCCGACAAACAAAAACTTAGTCTCCGACGAACAAAAACTTAGTCTCTGATGAGCTAATTTTGCTCGACCAACTTTGACCTTTGTTGAACTCTCCAAATGCATTCCTTGTAATCTCTGATGGTCTCTTGCAATCTCTGATGGTAGTATTTGATAGAACACTACTGCAGGTACTTGTACAATTACAAAATCTAACAATTCTAAGTTTATACATCATCATCAAATGGTATAATTCCTAACAATCTCCCCCTATTTATGATTTATCAAAGATAAGCATAAATCAAGGTTTGATGATGATGTCTAAACTTAGAATTGTTAGATTTTGTAATTGTACAAGTACCTGCAGTA
>CM025786.1:56356396-56374026 GCA_014636745.2 Centella asiatica
GCAGGTACTTGTACAATTACAAAATCTAACAATTCTAAGTTTATACATCATCATCAAATGGTATAATTCCTAACAATCTCCCCCTATTTATGATTTATCAAAGATAAGCATAAATCAAGGTTTGATGATGATGTCAAAACACCAACCTTATAACACCATTACTTAGAATTGAACTTAAACATGTAAAAACATAATTGTACATGATGAACTTAACAATGATGATTTTGATGTTTCAGTTCCTCAATGCCTAGCCATCAATCTGTTAATCATCTTTAACAAATCTCCCCTTGTCCTTATCAGAATTTCTCTTTGCTCCCCTTTCCTCATCATTCTCCCCCTTTTTGACATCAGCATCTTAATGTTGGAGGGTAGAAATCACCAGATTAGGTTGACTAGTAGGAAGAAATGTTTGAGCTTTGTTTGAAGATCATTGATTATGAAATGTTGGAGCTTCATGTTGTACTTTCTTTTATCAATGTTTCAAAAACATTTTGTGAGTACAGCTGCACTTGATCTCTGTGTGATCAAATATTATGATATTAAGTGTGTTGTTGCATCACCCAATAATTTTGTGTTGCTTACATCCAACCAAACAATCACAAGAACTTCTCTTAGTATCCTCTGATATTTGATCAGAATTGGAAATCAAAGAATAAATGAGTTGCAAAGGTAGTGAGTGAAACAATTTCTCTCTCTTCTTTTCTTCAAGGATCTCATCCTTGCTCACACCCTCTCCTTTTACCTGACTTTTATAAGTCAGCCTCTCACACTTATTTTCCAGAAAAAACATTTTGCTTTTAATTTCTTTTTTTTTTCTCACCTTTTTCCAGACACAAAGTCTGACTCTCATTTTGAATTCTCACAAGCTCACAAAATATAAAATCTTCTTGTTGTGGGTGACCTGGAGTGGTGTAGAAAATATAAGAAGAAAGTGTTTTGCATCAGTGGATGTTTGATAAAGTACTATTGTAGTATCCACTAATGAGTTGAGAGCTGCTCTTTGTGTTTCAACTTCAAGAATTGGCTTCTTTGATGATTGAACTATCAAAGAATCTGAAACCAATGGAATTAAGAAATTTTCCATTGCTTCTTAAGAAATAACAAAGAGTGAAGAAGAAATAATAAGGGTATAATTTGAATATTGCCTGCTCCTCTTGAATAGAGAAAATAGAAACATCAACGTGCGACCTTGTGTGTGCATTAAGTGATAGGTTGATCATTGATCAAAGTCGCTTTCTTCTTCTTCCTCTGAAAGGTATTTAAAGATGTGATCATTGTAGACTCAAATACCTGTGTTCTTGGAGTTGGACTATTTTCAATGGATACAGCCTTTTGAGAGGGTGCACCTAGAGATGTGCTTTTTCCTTTTAGAACTTAATATCCTTTTGAGAGAATATTAAGCAGTCTCCAAAGGTTCTCATTGTTACTTATTCTTTCTCATAACTTCCTCTAAATGCTCACCCTCCCCCTCAGCTATTGATGGATGTGGTTGTTCTCATTTTACAACCTTTATCTGTTGAGAGATAGAGGAGGTAGCTTTTGATATAGACTTGTATTAGAGGATTTTGCTACGTGGGCAGAAGAAGTTAGATCATTACTAACGTCCTTCATTGTAGCAGAATTAGAAGAAATAAAGAAGATAATCTCATAAATTAAGAGTTTAATTTCTGCTACGAGTAGGTAATTATCCACTGATGAGTAATTCATGAGGTGATAAATTAACTACTGCTACTTTCAGCTGATAATTTAAAAAAAATTATCTACTGCTGCAATCTTATCAGCAATGCACAAGATTTTCAAGGTTTATTCACCAAAGTTGAGTATACCTAACTCACTTACCAACCTGTTGAAGGTGGCTTCATCCAAAGGTTTAGTGAAAATATCTGCAAGCTGCTTCTTTGTTGGAACAAAGTGAAGTTCCACTGTACCATTCATCAAATGTTCTCTGATGAAGTGATACCTGATGTCTATGTGTTTTGTCCTAAAGTGTTGCACATGATTCTCTGTAATGACAATAGCATTGGTGTTATCACAATAAATAGGAATTTGATTACACACCATACCATAGTTCATTAGATGAGTTCTCTTCCATAAGATCTGAGCACAACAACTCCCAACAGCAACATATTCATCTTCAACTGTTGAGGTTGACATAGAATGTTGTTTCTTGCTAAACCATGACACTAGTTTGCTTCTAAGAAATTGACAACTTCCTATTGTGTTTTTCCTGTCTATTTTGCAACCTGGATAATCTGTATCTAAGTAGCCTATTAGCTTGAATCCAGAATCTCTAGGATACCAAATTCCAAGATTTGGAGTACCCTTAGGATATTTGAATACCCTTTTAACAACAATCAAATGAGATTCTCTAGGGTCAGCTTGAAATCTAGTACATAGACATGTAGAAAATATTATATCTGGTCTACTTGCAGTTAGATATAAGAGTGAGCCTATCATTCTTCTATAACTTGATATATTAATTTTCTTTCCTTTTAAATCAGTATCAAGCTTAGTGGATGTTGCCATAGGTGTTTTAGCTGTTGAAACATCTTCCAAATCAAATTTCTTTAAAAGATCATTGATATATTTTGATTGACTAATAAAAGTACCATCAGCAGCCTGTTTAACCTGTAGACCTAAAAAGAAATTTAGCTCACCCATCATGCTCATCTCATATCTACTTTTCATCAGTTTTGAGAATTTAGAACATAAATTCTCATTAGTAGAACCAAATATGATATCATCTACATAGACTTGAACAAGTATTATGTTACCAGCATGTTTTCTATGGAAAAGGGTTTTATCTTCAATACCTTTTATGAAATGATTTTCAAGTAAAAATTGAGATAAAGTATCATACCATGTTCTTGGTGCTTGTTTAAGTCCATAGAGTGCTTTGTCTAACCTGTAGACATGATTAGGAAATTGATGATCTTCAAAGCCAGGAGGTTGCTGGACATACACCTCTTCTTGTAGTTTTCCATTTAGAAAGACACTCTTTATATCCATCTGGTACACTTTAAAATTTGCATGAACAACATAGGCAAGGAATATCCTGATTGCTTCCAATCTTGCTACTGGTGCAAAGGTTTCATCATAGTCAATCCCTTCTTCTTGTGAATAACCTTTTGCAACCAGTCTTGCCTTAATCCTTGTCACTGTACCAGATTCATCCAGCTTGTTTCTGAATACCCATTTAGTACCAATTATTGATTTGTTCTTTGGTTTTGGCACTAGTCTCTAGACTTTGTTTTTTACAAACTGATTGAGCTCCTCTTGCATAGCAATCACCCTATCAACATCTTGTAATGTCTCCTCAACCTTTTTAGGTTCAATCTTTGACAGAAAGTTGAGGTATATGCATTCATTCTGAGTAGCACTTCTTGTTGTCACACCTTCAGTTAGATCTCCTATAATTTATTCCATAGGATGATCTCTTCTCCATTTTGTCTGTGGAGGAAATCTTCTTGAAGAAGAAGCTTCATTTGTTCCTTGTCCTCCATGGTGTAAAGTGTTTTCAACTTCTTGAGAAGCTCCCCCTGAATCAATGGGTATTTCTAGATTGGACTTTAAGATATCCCCTGATGTAGTGTCATTATCCATTGATACTGCATTTTCCTTTAATAAGGCTACCTCAATAGATATTGAATTATCCACTGACAAGGTAGCTTCGTGGGGTTCAGCTTCATCATCTAAAGAGTCTAGAAGACCCACTTCATCTTAATTCTCAAACCTTATGATCTCATGATTTCCTTCATCTTGTATTCCAATTATCTTCCGATCATTAAATGTAACATGAATAGATTCCATTACAGTGTTCAACCTAAGGTTATAGACTCTGTATGCTTTGCTTGTTAGAGAATAACCTAGGAAAATTGTTTCATCAGCTTTAGGTTCAAATTTTCCTAAGTTTTCACCTCGACATCTTAGCATAAAGCATCTGCCACCAAATACATGAAGAAATTTAACATTAGGTATCCTACCTGTCATTAGCTCATAAGGAGTCTTGTTGTGAGCTTTGTTGATTAAGGTCCTATTTTGAGTGAAGCATGCAGTTGAAATTGCTTCAGCCCAAAAATAGGTAGGCAGCTTGGCTTCTTCAAGCATGGTTATGATAGCTTCAATCAGAGTTCAGTTTTTCCTCTCAACTACTCCATTTTGTTGAGGGGTTCTTGGAGCAGAAAATGTGTGATATATTCCTTTGTCCACACAAAAACATTCAACTTTGGAGTTCTTGAATTCTGTTCCATTATCAGTTCTTAGAACTCTGATAGTCAGCCCAGATTCAGTTTGAACTTTCTTGATGTGATCAATCACCAACTGAGCTGCTTCATTCTTGGCATGCTGAAATTTTACCCATGTGTATCTAGTGAAATCATCAACTATTAGAGGAGCATACCTTTTCTTTGAGATATACATAATGTTTACAGGTCTAAATAGATCCATATGAAGTAGTTGCATTGGACTTGTAATTCATGGTATCTCTTTGCTCCTAAAGGAAGTCTTCTTTTGTTTCCCTTTCTGACAGGCTCCACACAAACCATTTTGAGTGAATTCTAGTTGTGGAAGTCCTGTCACTAATCATTTCTTCACCAGAGTGTTGATTGTCTTGAAGTTCAGGTGAGAAAGCTTCTTGTGCCATAGCCAACTTTCTTCTACCGATGCTTTACTATAATAGCATGTAGATTGATCTTTCTTTGATGAGCCAAAGTCAGCTATGTAAAGGTTACCTTTCTTAACTCCAGTTAGAGCTATTTTTCCATTCTTGCTATTACTTATCAAGCATTGTTCATCCTTGAAAGTAACATGATGACCTCTGTCACACAGTTGACTGATACTAAGCAAGTCATGCTTAAGACCATCAACTAGTGCTACACTTTCCAAGATGACATCTCCATTTGTGACTTTGCCATATACCATCAACTAGCAGTTAACTTAGTAAAAGTTGTAGGTTTTTCAGAATTTTCATGCTTTTTCACCCATTGCATAGAAGAAATTACTTTCTTCTTAGCCTTGGGTGATTCAGATTTTACCATTAACTTTTTAGGAGGCTCTTCATAACTGTTTTTATCCATTTTAGCATGCAACTGGTTCTTAACAGTTAATGTCATTTTATCAGGGGATGGTTGTCTAACATGCATGTTCCTAGGTACATTTTGACATTTAAAAGAAAGGTGGTTAGGATTTCCACACTTCCAACATACTTTCCTAGGAGCATTAATGATATGAGAATAGTTAGTAAACTTGTTAATTCCTTCCTTACCATTTTTGTTCTTTTTTAGATCATTATCCCCTGATGAGTGAATCAACTTTCTATTCCCTGATGAGTCAATTTTCGTCTGATTGGAGCTTTTGTCTCTTAACTCACTTAACTTCTTTTCTAGTTGAATCACTCTTTGTTCTAGCACCTTCTCCTTGATATTTTCCTCAGTAGTTCCTGCCTTAACAAATTTTAATTTCTTAAGAGGATGGACAGTAGCTGCAGGAGTACTCTTGCTAGTGCTAGCTTCACCAGTTCCAGTGATTAGCAATTCCTCAATCACTGGCTGCTTTTACTGGACCTTCTTATAGCCTAGTCCCTCAGTCTAACTAGTACTATATTTTTCAATGGTTTTCCTCACTATCTTGGAGGAATTGGTCCATTCCTTTATGAGATCTTGCTCTTCTTTTAGTTTGGCCCTAAGCCATTCTTCTATTTCAAAAGCATAAGAAAGTCTCTTCTTGGTTTTCCTGCACTTTTCTCTAACCTCTTCTAGCTTAATTAGTTCAGTCTCTAGTAAGGAATTTCTAGAGACTAATAGATAATTAGCCTTTTGAATTCTTTTATTCTTTCTTACTGAACACCTTAATGTAGCATACAAATTGTAAATTTTAGTTGACATTTCTTTTATTTTTAATTTGCAATCTAAAAGAGACATGTTAGAGGGATCAGGTTTTACCTTAGTGCCCTGAGACAAGCTGCTGGATCCAGATGATGTCCCATCAGATGATATTGTCATAAGTGCAAGATTGATGAATTCCCCATCATCTGATTGGTCTGAATCTGCCCAATCCTTTCCCTCTGCAATGAATGCTTTATTCTTCTTGTTGATGACTTCAAAGTATTTCTTTTTGTAGTAATCATCATCCTTCTTGACTTCTCTAGTCTGTTTGATAGACTTTTGCTTGTTGCATTCATTTCCAAAGTGTCCAGGCTCTTGATAGTTGTAACATTTAATCTTTGATCTGTCAGTAGCACCAGAGTGGACAGGCTTCCTTGTTGGTGTTGTCTGTTTGAAGTCCTTGCCCTTCTTGAATCTTAGCTTTTTGAATTTTCTTTCCAAAAAGGCCATGGCTTCATCAACAGGCTCTTGTTCCTCTGGAGTATAGATTTCTTCATTTTCACTATCTCAACTCCACTTGCCTCAGCTTCACTTTTCTCTTCAATGAGAACTACTTTCCCGTGAAGCTTTTTGCTCAAACTCCCAGCCACAAGTGCCACTGACTTGTCATTTCTATGGTCTTGACTTAGACTTTCTCTTTGTTGAATCTCTAACTAATAAGTTTTGAGGTTCCTATAGAGCTTCTCCAAGGATATTAAGCTCATATCCTTGGCTTCCCTTATGGTTGTAGTTTTGGCATCCCAGCTCTATGGCAATGCCCTTATAAATTTCAGATTCACATCCTTGTTGGCATAATTTTGCCAAAGATCTTCAAATCATTAATTAACTTGTCGAATATATCAAATAAGGTTATTAGAGATTCACCGGGTTTGCTTGTAAACAGCTCATACTGTTGGATCAACAAGGACTGCTTATTTTCCCTTACTTCCTCAGTCCCTTCACACAACACTTGTATTGTCTCCCAGACTTCTTTGGCAGACTCACAATTAATGACACCGTTAAACATGTCATTGTCCAAACCATTATAGAGAATGGTCATGACTTTAGCATCCTTTATGGAGTCTTCCTTTTCTTAAGTTGTCATGTCTTTTAGGAGTCTGGGGATTGAATGTTCAAGGACTACTTGACCATCTATTGTTGCCAAGGGAACAAGCTTCATTGGTTTAGGAGGTCCTTCTTCTAAGATTGTTATGAAGGAAGGATCTGTAGATTTGAGATGCATGTGCATCCTTCTCTTCCATAAGAAATACTCTTTCCTCACCAATAGTGGGATCTTCACATTTCCACTTTTTTTACTCATCGTGATCGTCTAGTATGTATGTCAACTAGAGAGCTCTGATACCAATTGTTATTCCCAGATGAGTAATTGTAAAGGGGGGGCGGGGGGCTGGAATACAATTTCAACTTTTTCTCCCAAAGTAAAGATCAAGATATAATTTGTAAATTAATTGTGGCAATAATAAACAAGACAAATTATATCAATCAATAAGAATGTATTTTATTGATATTGGAATCTGAAATTACAATCTCGTTATCAAAATTGATACCAGCTTCTGAAATCTATTCAAGTATGAACAACTGCTATCTAGAAATGAATTTCTAGCTTCTCAAGTTATGAAAAACTTGCTTCTCAAATTCTATGTGAATTTGTTGCATTGAATTTTCTGAGTGTTTCTGTATTTCGTATACCTCTATATCTTTTTTTTTTCTTTCTGTGTTGTGAATATATATTTACTTGTATACTTTCCACACAACTCCTTTTTTGATCTTTTCTACTTTTTAATAACTACTCTGATTAATTAGAGTAGCTTCTCTTTATCAGTAGTTGTTACAACTCTGTTACCTAACATCTTTGTTAAGTCACATCACCGTTACAAAATTTCTTAGCTTTCACAGATTAGTTTCCCAACCTTGTTAATCCAAATGTAACTTGGTTATGGATCTTTGGTAGGCTTTTAGTTCATTTAAGAACTCTGGTAAAGGTGTGATGTGTCAAGTCATTTATCCTTTGATGTGACATTGTTCATCAGTGGATTTTATCCCTTGATGACTTGTCCCCTAATGATTCGTTCACTTATAGCTTATCCCCTAACTAGCTTCGTTGGTAGCCAATCTCTCCTTATTGGTCAACCATCCTTTTCTTAATTTCATCGCCTTAATTTTATTAGCCATATGTCATCTTTAGTTTCTGATCATTTATCCCCTGATGGACAGTCTCTGGTGCCAAGACATCCATCCCCTGCAGACGAGAAACCTATCCCTGATGCCGAGAACTTGTCCCCTGATACCCGAGCACTTTGGCGCTTCACAATTTATCCACTAATGCCCGAGCACTTTGGTGCTTAGTAATTTTGGGCTTCACTTTACTTTAACGATAGAGAATTTCCCGATAACTTTGGCGATAGTCATTTTGAGTTTGGCGCTGTTGTTGATTTGCCCGACGACTTTGGCGATAGTCATTTTGAGTTTGGCGATGGTCAAATCTTCTCAAGGCTATCTTAATGCATTGGAATGTCTTTGCCTTAGTCTTTGGTAGCTTCAACATTAGTCTCCGATGAACAAACACTTAGTCTCTGAAAGACTTTGTCTCCGACGAACAAAAACTTAGTCTCCGATGAACAAAAACTTAGTCTCCGACGAACAAAAACTTAGTCTCTGATGAACAAAAAATTAGTCTCTGACGAACAAAAACTTAGTCTTCGACGAACAAAAACTTAGTCTCTGATGAACAAAAAATTAGTCTCCGACGAACAAAAACTTAGTCTCCGACGAACAAAAACTTAGTCTCTGATGAACAAAAACTTAGTCTCTGATGAACCAAAACTTAGTCTCCGATGGTCAAATTTTGCTTGACCAACTTTGACTTTTGTTGAACTCTCCAAATGCATTCTTTGTAGTTTCTGATGGTCTCCTGCAGTCTCTGATGATAGTCTTTGATAGAACACTACTGCAGGTACTTGTACAATTACAAAATCTAACAATTCTAAGTTTATACATCATCATCAAATGCTATAATTCCTAACACCATCCTTTTCATTAGTTAAGTTTTGATGACGAAACTTATTTTAAGGGGGGGAGGATGTGAGAACCTAAAAATAAAAAATAGGAATATGATGTATGAATGATTAATTCATATTATGTATAAAGAATTAATTCACATTCTTTATGAATAATTAATTCATATCATGAATGAAAGTTTCTATGGCAATGTGATGTCCAAAGGAATATAATTACATTTTGAACTCAAATCTTTAAATTATTATTTTAACCAAACACTAACAAGAAATAATAGTAAATATTTCTTGAGGAAGACTCACTACAAGGGAGAATTGTAGTGTAAATTATTGACCAAGGACTGTTGTGTGCAAGTGATATAATTATATTATATCAGGGTTTGAGTTGCACGTGACCCATGGCTAATAAAGCAACTCGAATAGTACACTTTCAGATATCTGCCTGACTCTGCTTATAAATTATTTTTCTTAAGGAAAGAGTGTTGCATAAGGCACTAAGGGGAGAAGGATTTTTGTCCAATAGATTGTCAATTATGTTAGGTGATTGACTGACTTTTGGCAGCCGCAATACTAGCCAATCTAGCCAATCACTTCATTCTAAGGCATGTTACTGCCTAGTACATCCAATGGCTAATAACCACTCGCAAAAATGATCCAACTGCACTTGTTGGTTGGCAAGTGATATAAATATATTATTTGGAGTTCAACCCTAGCCCCACTCCCATAAATTTCTATACAGCCGACCACCCACATAAATTTCAGTTTCACTTTCATAAAACAACTATCCTTCTCGAGAGCAGCCCAAGCTTTTAACTCCTTCTTTAGAGCCAAGAGGTAAGAGCACTATATTAAAGTTCTGCTCTTTTCCTATACTATTTTGTCCTTTTATTCATGCCATGTTTGTAAAATACTTTGTTTACTCATTTCCCAGAGTTTTATTTAAAGCGTACTTTTAACAATTGGAGTTATTAGTCATATATTCTAAAAGTTATCCGAGAAAAGAGTAAGAAATGTTGACGACCATCTATTAAACAAACTATTAACTTCTAAACAACTTTTATATCAGTAGTTAAGACACCATGCTTGTGTCTTAGGCAACCAGAGTTCTTGGAGCCTAGTAGTATCCATAAGAATAAGGCTTCAAAAGTTGCATGACTCTGCAACTATAAAAGCTATAGTAGGCTACAGTAGTTTTCGTTCGCAACTGTGTGTGTGTATTGTGAGTAGAAATGATACACACTGCAAAAAAGATGATGAGGCAATGCCCTAAGTTAGGTTTATCCCTTGATAAACATTATCCACAAATAAATGAAAAGTCCTCCTATGTAACAGAGACAAGTTCTAAGTTAGTCTTCGACAATATGGAATTAGTCTCTGATAGGTTAAAAATTAGTTTCCCATGAGCAATTTTTGTTAGTCTCCCATGAGCAATTTTTGTTAGTCTACGATGAGCAATTTTGTTAGTCTTTGATGGCCAAATGACTTTGGCGCTGAACAATTTATCCACCGATGAGTTTGGCAGTGAACAATTTATCCACCGATGAGTTTGCCGCTGAGTTTGATGTTGGTTATTTAGTTTGGCGATGAGTTTGGTGACAACCAAATGACTCTGGCGGTAGTCAAATTAATTACCGACGAGTTTGGCGATGAATAAAATTTATCCACTAATGGTCAACTTATCCACTGGTGGCCAGTTTATCCCTTGACGGGTAGTTTATCCACTGATGGGTAAATTATCCCCTGATTGGAAATTTATCCCTAGATGGGTAGTTTATCCCCTGACGGGTAGTTTATCCACTGATGGATAAATTATCCTCTGACGGGTAATTTATCCCCTGACGGGTAATTTATCCCCTGACGGGTAATTTATCTACTGATGGGTTATTTATTCCCTGATGGGTAATTTATCCCCTGATGGGAAATTTATCCCCTGACGAACAAATACATCCCCTGATAACCACTTTTATGCTATAGTTACTATCCATTGATGCACAGTCTAGCTTTAAGGTAAAAAATATTATTTTCTTCAATTACCTAAGATAATATTAATTATTTGATAAACCTCAACATTTCAGATGTCACATTAAAGTTTTAAAAATATAAGGACATCACATATGCACATTCTTATATCTGTAACAAAGGCATAAATTTCTCATGTTATGACAATGTACATGTTTTACAGAGTCTTTCACTCGCTAGTGATTTGATTTAGAATTAGTTAAGGACCAAGGCAAGTATATACTCACTCTTTCTTTTACATTTAATACATATTATCATTCATTCGATATACGTAAGTATCCAGTGTTATGTTATATCTTATTCAAGTTCAATAACTTCAAAGATAAGTAATGTACGGTCTATTGATCCGATGTACCTGAAAAAAATGTTGTACTAGAATCAAGCATTCTTTGGGCGGATGTTAGCTATTCAAATTCGCTAACACGCCAAGGTAAGTCCTATACGAATATAAAAAAACTTAATTTTTCTCACCCCATACTTGTAAAGTATATCTGTGTGGGTAACTAAAGGCTAGTGGGATGCATCTGCCTGAAACCCTGGGCCTAGGAATGATGGGAACAAAAACCGAGGCATCAGTGTCCAAACCCTCACAGATAAAAGATTTCTAATTTGACTATGTCTGTCATTATGATGAAGTCAAACGGTGGTCAGGCTGGCTAGTTGATATACTGTTTGATATGGAGTTCCTAAGGGCACGTGCTCCAAATGGACATGGTTACAAGGCACATGTGAATTATTCAAGATTCTTTCAACTAAAGGGTCAAATCCCTCGTTTTCACTCGAGGACCCTGAAAGCTATTTTTTTTTTTCAATTTATCAAGAGGTGTCAGCATTGTCTCTGCTCAACCTCACAAACACTTACGCCCTATCGATTATCTATCTTTCAAGGCTCACCCATTGCATGAATATATATTTGTGAGCGTAAATCGTTCACGTGGCTATTATTGAATGTTTTATAGGTTATGGCGAGAAAGCCAAGCAGTCTAATAAGGGCAAAGCAAAAATGGCATGATGAACATTTTTTGATTGCTCTCTTGTGGATGACATTTAAAGGAAGAGTGAAGTGTGAGGTTATTATAGAAATGTTTAGATTGTAAGGCCTATATGGGCCCCTCTCAGACTTCCGTTGTTAGACAATTATTTTGGATAATGTAATAGAGATTATTATTATTTCTCTTATTTATAGATATGCATGCTTGGATGATATTATTTTTCTTTTGTCAATTATTGACAGTGCCCAAGTCTTGTATGGGATTTTGGGGCCATTGCATATACTCTAGAGGAACAAGAGGCTGTTGATGAAGCCATGGCCTTCTTGTCAAGAAAATTCAAGAAGATCATATTCAAGAAGGACAAGGAGTTCAGAAAGACAACACCAACAAATAAGCTTGTCTAGTCTGGTGCTATTAATAAATCAAGGATCAAATGCTATAACTATCAAGAGCCTAAACACTTTGCAAATGAATGAAACAAGCAAAAGCTTGTCAAACAGACTAAAGAAATCAAGAAGGATGATGACTACTACAAACAGAAATACTTTCATGGTCTTAAGCATAACTTTCTTAGTATCAGTCAACTGTGTGACAGAGGTTATCATGTTACTTTCAAGGATGAACAATGTTTGATAAGTAATAGGAAAGATGGAAAAATAGCTCTAATTGGAGTTAGGAAAGTTAACCTCTACATAGCTGACTTTGGCTCATCAAATAAAGATCAATCTACATGCTTTTATAGTAAAACATCAGTAGATGAAAGTTGGCTATGACACAAAAAGCTTTCTCACCTGAACTTCAAGATAATCAACACCCTGGTGAAGAAAGGACTAGTGACAGGACTTGCACAACTAGAATACACTCAAGATGGTTTGTGTGGAGCCTGTCAGAAAGGGAAGCAAAAGAAGTCTTCCTCCAGGAGCAAAGAGATATCATAAATTACAAGTCGACAGTCAAATCTGCTGCTCTTTTAGTTTCAATACAATTGAAAAATCTAACAATTCTAAGTGTTATACATTATCATAAAATGTTATAATTCCTAACACCTTACATTAGGTGTAGATGTCCATCAAAACCATGTAGTTTTGAAGTTTTAATTATATAAAAAAAACATGAAAATGATGGAAAATAATCACCACCACAGTGTAATGGAATCTATTCATGTTGCATTTGATGATCAGAAGATAACAGGAATGCAAGATGAAGGAAAACATGAGACCCTGAGGTTTGAGAATGAAGATGAAGAGGAGCTTCTAGGCTCTTCAGATGATGAAGTTAAACCCCACCAAGCTACCTTGTCATTAGATAATTCAATATCTGCTGAGGAAGCCTTATCAAAGGATAATGATGTATTAGAGGATAATGGCACTACATCAGTAGATAATCTACTGTCAATGAATAATGAATGAGAGGATATCTCAAACTCCAATCTAGAAATATCCACTGATTCAGGGGGAGCTTCTCAAGAAGCTGAAAGCACTATACACCATGGAGGATAAGGAATAAATGAAGCTTCTTCTTCAAAAAGATTACCTCCATAGATAAAATGTACAAGAGATCATCTTATAGAGCAGATTAAAGGAGATCCAACTGAAAGTGTGACAACAAGAAGTCCTACTCATAATGAATGCCTATACCTCAACTTTCTACCAAAGATTGAACCTAAAAAGGTTGAGGAGGCATTACAAGATACTGATTGGGTGATTGCCACGCAAGAGGTGCTCAATAAGTTTGTAAGAAACAAAGTCTGGAGACTAGTGCCAAAACTAATGAACAAATCAATAATTAGTACTAAACGGGTCTTCAGAAACAAGCTGGATGAAACTAGTACAGTGACAAGGAATAAGGTCAGACTGGTTGCAAAAGGTTATTCACAAGAAGGGAATGAATATGATGAAACCTTTGCACTAGTAGCAAGTTTGGATGTAATTAGGATATTCTTTGTCAATGCTGCTCATGCAAATTTCAAAGTGTACCAGATGGATGTAAAGAGTTGTGAAGCCCCAGACTTTTTGTAACTATTATTATAATATTAAAGCATTTATTAAATGAATTTTATTCAAAGTTTATTTGTGATCGTGATCAAATAGTCTTTTATGAATACTGAAAGAAATAAATTTTTTAGTTCAAGATATTATCCTAAACAGTAATAGTTTACGTAGTAATAATATCTGTATGGATTACAACTACTACTGTGGCAAAGAAAGGAAGTTAAATAATAATTCTACCTAATGAGTAAACATTGTAGTCGCTGAGTCATTAATACTAGAAAGTACTACCTTTTGACACCTATGAGAAGTACACATATATGTGTGAATGTAATGATCAAGTAATTGTTTATCATATTTTAGTGGTCTAGTTAATTTCACGTCTGATGCTAATCTAAAGTGAGAGATACCCCACATCAGACATACTTGTTTTCCTGGCTTTCCTATTTAAAGAAGACCATTGTCTTACTACTCTTCATCTCTAAACACTCTCAAACTTATCAAATAATATACATACAGCATGTGCTACAAAATTGAAAGCTTCACAAGGTAATTTTAAAACCTTAACTAATTTAATTTAACTAAGAAACATGGAAATAAACTCTCTGTCAGCATGATCATTTAACTAAAATAAGAACCTATTTAATACCTTGGTTAAATAAAATGTTTTCCCTTTGATGACAAACTATCTAAACAACCTTTGTTCTTTCAAAATACTCAAAGAAACATTCTCCATATATTTAAACTCTGTTATACTTTATTTCTAAAAACTATGTTGCGTTGAAAAGCTTCTCCGTACCTTTGAATCAAGACTTTTTATGATATTAGAGAGAATAGTTTTATATTAAGTCTCTAAAAAGATAATGATCTTTCCTCTTGATGTCCACGTTCAACATAAATAACTGTTTAGAAAAGTTAAAACAAACATATTTCAGTTATGGAACAAATATACAAAGACTTGACTGCAAGCCATCAGAAGATATTTATCCGTTGATGCGTTGGTTTAGTCATTGAAGGATAATTATCCACCAATAGGTTAAATTAGTCATCAGAGGATAAATTATCCATTAATAGGTAAATTATACCCTCACGGATAAAATTTATCCACCGACAACTTTGGCGTTGACTATATAGTATGGCGACGAGTTTGGCGCTGACTATATAGTTTGATGACGAGTTTGGCACTGGCTAAATAGTTTGATGATGAGTTTGGTGCTGGTTGTATAGTTTAGCGATGAGTTTCGCAACAGCCAAGAGAGTTTGGCGATAGCCAAGTAACTTTGGAGATAGATTATCGACGAGTTTGGCGATGAACAAATTTATCCACTTACGGGTAATCTATCCCCTGATGGCCGAGAGCTATCCCCAGATGGCTGAGAGCTATCCCCTGATGGCTGAAAGTTATCCCCTTACGGCTGAGACCTTATCCCCTAATAAGTATAATTTATCCCCTGATGCCCAAGGATTACCCCTTGATAGCCAAGTAAATTATTCCCTGACGGGTAGATTTATCTGCTGATGAGTAAAATTATCCCCTTACAATTAAGAAATTTATCCCCTGATGCACAGTAACCAGTGCAACCATTCCAAGTTTATGCAATACCATCGGATGCATTCAAGAAGTAATAAATATAAACTCAACATGATTTGATAGACATTACATAAAGTACCTTGTTACTTAGACATAACTGTAATTCTAACTTTTGATCATTTATGAATCAAAAATAGATCTCGCAGGAACACTTAAACCAAACATAAGTTGTCACCCTGATCAAGGCAAGTATATTCACTCTTATGCTTATTTTAGTTAAACGCATGATCAATTGATTCGACATGCGTGCAAGGTTATGACTTTTATGTTTAAATTTCTTTGAGAATTAGAATGCTATGCTCTAATTTCCGCTAGGATGATATGAGATATAACCGAGCTTTAATTTATCAGTTATTTATTTCATAATTCAGTTTAACTCTTCTAATTGTTAAACTTTTTATAAAATCATCTATGTGTCTACTTAGTGATCCATGCTGAGGTGTCAAGATTTAATCCACTGTATAAATTGATGAGGGAACACCTCAGAATTGAGAATAGGTTAATCTATTTTGCTGAGCCCTATAGATGTAATTATATCTACCTTAAGTGTCATACATATGTACATCATAGACCATATTGATATAGCCTTGGCCTGTTATTGTCAAATGGTAAGAAGTATTCTCAATAAGTCCTAGTACTGAATGGAGTTAAAGCGATCTAGTAAGTCAAGAATTAAAAAATGTTAAGTGCTTATGTGGATTTTTATTCTTCATTCAAAGGCGTTAAATTGCCAATTTCCCTCTATCTGAGAATGTGGATTCTCCCCATCTGCGACGGGAATCCAACAGTTTGATATTAACATTGCCTTGGAAATTGTATTTCAGAACTAGCTGCAGAATTTTTATTCCTTTCAACTGTCCTATAACATAATACTTGCTAAGATTTTATCGCTCATACTTGTTTGATTTCTCTTTCAGTTAAAAGCGAAAAAGGTGAAAGTTCCAAGGGTAAGGAAAAAATGTATCCGTAGGACTGGCTGATAAGGGCTCAAGAATATGATTTTGGTTTTGGTATTATAATAGAGAGTTATGTATTTCATTGCTAGAATCTTTCGAAACAATATTTGTAATAATTACTGAACATACTCTGTTCTATCTAATGTTATGAATAAAAGGTTATTTGTTTATTAGTTCTTTTGTCCCATTAATGGCCCGGTGTTCTGCTGAAAGCCAGAGTCGCAACGATTGATAATAAACTGACAACTCTGGTTTACAGTTGGGAAACTGGGGTTGTCACAGCTTGGTATTAGAGCTTACCACCAAAAAGAGTGTTTATGAGCCAAATTAGAAAAGATGGTTAGTATTAGAGTTATGGACAAGCCTGTCCTGAAATTTGGGAATAGAAACGTTAAGATTTAAACGTTGAGAATGTCATAAAGGTATGTAATATTAGAAACCTGATTAGCAAATATATTGCTCCGTATGCATAAGTTATTTTACACAATGAAAGATAAATATTTTTAGTACTTAAAGTTTATTTCAATAAGTTACCACCATATTGGTTTTGTCCTTACATTATTAGCAGTCCATTTAATTTTATTGACTTAGAAAGACTGATTAAGTTTCTTATGGCTTTATAGATGTCTTACATACACCAACCTGATTGTGACGGCCCCAACAATCCCTTACCGGACTCTAGGCGCCGTCAAAAATTGACAAAAGAACAGATAAACATCCAAGCATACATATCATTAAATAAGAGAAATAAATTGTATTCTCTATTACATTCCTCAAATAAAAATTCTAACAGCGGAAGTCCAAGAGGGCCCACACAGGCTTTACAATCTAAACAATTCGATAATTGTCTTACGCTTCACTTCCTCGAAATGCCACCCATAAGAGGGCAATGAGAAAGCGTTCACTATGCCATCCTTTCTTTGCCTTTAGCAGACGGCTCGACCTTTTCGCCATAACCTGTAAAACATTACATAATAACAACATGAGCGATTTACGCCCGCAAGTATACAATCAAGTATTGGTGGCTTTGAAAATAGGAGAATTTTCTTAGCTTAAGTGTTTAGGAGGATTGGACAGGAACAATGTCCACACCTCTGAATAACTTTGAAGAAGAATCTATATATAGCTTCCAGGGTCCCCGAATGACAACGAGGGATTTGACCCTTTACTTCAAAGAAATCTTGAATC